>BQNB010012400.1:0-79258 GCA_026074375.1 Tanacetum coccineum
ATTCAAAGTAATAACAATATATGTTTCTTTATTCTCCTGGGTTGGCAAATCAGAGAACAAGAGCAACATTGTTTGCATGTATATGTGTACTACGTATGCATGTATAATTAATATGCATGCAATATATTGAATTGCTACATATTAATTTACTTATACTGATACAATACGTGTTGTGGGTTTCGATCATGTGATGATTATATCAAACAAGAACATCGTGTTGAGTTGTTTTATTCGTGAAGCAAGTACTAGCATCTTAGCGTATCTCGGTGACGTGTAGTGTGTGCATACCATAGAGGTTATCTATTTTGGTAACTGGTTTTGCGTGGTATTATCTATTATACACACGCGTATATTTAAGACGGTGTTTCGTTTATTGCTAAAAGGTACACGCGTTCTTGATCCCTTTGTTAATTACATATTCTATACGTGTTTACTTTCCGCTGCGTACTCGTGATCTTTAATGGTTAATAGTTGTTAAAACCCAACAGTAACACACAATGGGTCGCCACAAGATGAAATCCCGCAGACATGTGAAAGTCACAACATCGATGTGAACTAAATGGTTGTGACAAGCCATTTCGGTGCAAGTAATACAACAAATTCAGATCACAAGGGAAGATGAGAAAATAGATAATATCTGGTTAGTGAAGTTGTCTATACTTGAGAGAAAATAAGTTAACTACAGGAAACTTTTTCTGATGTACTAGGAAGAAAGTCGTTTAGAACTCTTTATGAGCTTGAACTCTTGATGGTTCAGTATGACCCTTATGTCTTTTGAATCTCCGGTGCAACACTTTCCCATTTAGCTACGAGTTTGACAAAAAAAACATCTATCTACACCTCTGAATATAAAGATAAAAGGTGTTATACTGATAAACTTGATAGTAAAGTGTGTTCGCTATTTATGGGCTTAAGAGCCTATTTGGCTTTGCTTATATTTCAACTTATATGTTTATTGATAATAAGCTCAAAAAGTAAAAAGAGTGGATCATATAATAGACTCTGAATAAAAACTTAACCGCATCAGGAAAAGTGTCAAACTTACAGTTTTACAGTCGAGTCAAGCTCTAGCTTAACGCTGTCCCGAATCAGTCACTCCCAGAACAAAAATCCTTTCTGGACCAGAAACAACAATATCCACAGATAGCACAGTCCCACTATCATCATCAAAACATGACCATCCATAATCTCATCATAACCATCACACAGTCACTAGCCACTGACACCAGCATAATCTTCACTACAAACGGACGATCACGATACGCTTTCGACATCTTCTCACTCCCACTCAACACCACCACCATCACCATACCCAATGAGCTCCACCTGACTGATGGCCACTCCGTTAACTTTAACGGCTACTTTGTTACACCTTCTGGTGACCAAACACTAACCACTCTCACTGACCCATTACAGACCCACCTGGTTTATGTCACTGAGCGTGATGGGTCATCTTCCATTTTTCTTGATACTCTTTCTTATGGTAGTTTTGATCATGCCCGAAAGATTTTACTCCAAACTGAGTCAGCTCGGTTTACTGAGTCAACTCGGGCTGAGTTGACTCGGAGTCAAAGGAGACTTGTGGGTGGTGATGGGAAGGTTTCTATGAAAGATAGACCGAGTTTGGTGAATGGGTTTTTGGTGTATGTGTCGACTCGTGAAGACCCGGGTGTGGGTAGGACGAGTTTGGCTGCGGTTTACTCGACTGAGTTGTCGACCGGGTTGACTAGCCGGTTGAGTCCTGAAGGGGTTGCTGATTTTAGTCCCGCGGTTTCTCCGTCAGGGTTATGGACGGCGGTGGCTTCGTTTGGTGAAAAGCGGTGGGGTGGTGAGGTGGAGGAGCTTAGTACGGATATATATGTTTTTAGGACGGAAGACAGGTCGGGTCGGGTTAAGGTGGTGGAGCACGCTGGGTGGTCGAGTTGGGGCGATGAGGGGAGGATTTATTTTCATAGGAGGGGTGAGGATGGGTGGTGGAGTGTTTACGTGGCGATTTTGCCAGGAAGTGGGAGGGTTAGTGTTGACTCAGTTGTAACTCGGCGAGGCACTCCACCGGGTCTTCACGCGTTCACTCCAGCTGCTTCGGTGGCTGATAAGAGTATTATTGCAGTGGCAACTAGGAGACCTGGTTCGGATTATAGGCATATAGAGATCTATGATGTTGTTTCAGGGTCGTTTAAGGAGTTGACCCGACTAGTTGCACCACGGGTTAATCATTATAACCCGTTTCTAACGCCTGATGCTACACTGTAGAGGGTCTGAAAAGGATGGGAAAAGGACAGAAAATGATTTGTTTCTTGAAAATATCAAAATCCGTAAAGAGGGGATTTCTTTGTTTAGGATTGATGGGTCCTTTCCTTCGTTTTCACCGGATGGAGATAGGATTGCTTATGTGGGTTTACCGGGTCTATATGTGGTTAATAGTGACGGGTCGGGTCAAAGAGAAATACTTTCGGATATTACTGCTTTTTCAACTGCGTGGAACCCTAAGCGTAAAGGTGTGATCTACACAAGCATTAGACCTACCTTTACGAGTGTCGATACTGGTGTTGATATAGTCGAAGTAAATCTTGATGCTGATCAAGTGAGTTTTAGAAAACTCACTGTTGGTGGACAAAACAATGCATTTCCAGCGGTTTCACCTGGTGGGAAGTTAATCGTTTTTAGGTCAGGTCGAACCGGTAATAAGAACTTGTACATTATGAACGCACTTGATGGTGAGAAAGGTGGTTTAACTCAGGACGTGGTCTGATACAATGTGTAACTGGTCTACTGATGGGGAATGGATCGCATTCGCATCAGACCGTCATAACCCGGGTTCAGGAAGTTTGGACAGGGCTCCGACAACTAATCCATAGTGGCTCAGCCGGACGTACTAACCACCCATGGTTCAGCCCGGATGGGAAGTACATTGTTTTCACTTCAGACTATGCTGCAGTTTCAGCTGAACCTATATCTAACCTGCATCACGATTAACCCTATGGAGATATATTTACCATGAAATTGGATGGATCTGAGTTAACCAGATTGACACATAATTCTTATGAAGATGGGACCTCGAGTTGGGGTCCAAAATATATGACGCCGAAGAATGTGGAGTGGTCAACAGGTGAGGAAAAATGCTCCTTTGAAGTTAGTCAGTGGCTCGCCATTACTGATAATGATTATGCCAAGATCCAATGTGGTGGCTATGGGGTACTTTAGATGCTCGCTTATCATGAATGTAGGATTTGAATATTTATATATATCATAACACACGAATAATGTTTGTATAAAACTGATGAGGTCTTTTGTTATGATACCGATTCGAGATGGTAAATCTCCCAAGAACTAGATTAAGAAGCGGAAGGATAAGGCCCTTAGAGTGGGCAAGACTCTAATAATTATAGAGAGAAACTAAGACTTGAAACAACTTTCTTTTTCTTTCATTCATAACATTCATAAAACAAGTCACGCTTATATAGGCAAATACATATGCATACTATCCTATTCTTCTGGTGCAAAATAGAAACGTGGGACAGTAAATGTAAACATAAGACTAATGCATGGAGTGGTGGACAACTTGCTATTCCTAAAAAGATGCATGAAAAACTACTATCTGAACGTGTGCATGAGAAGTGAAAGTTTTATCCCTTGACTTGGTCTTCCTCAATCCATAATTAACTTCCATGTCACTCGAATGGGTTGGGTCACTAGGATACTCGTATCAATACTCCCATCCTGAAAACGGCCTTGTCCTCAAGGCTGAGGTTGCCACCATTGACGATAAATATACCCCACGGAGGGTCTCTTTTAGCGGGACCAGGTTCATGCCCCGATCGAAAACCAAGTTGCATGGTTATGTATCTCCGCTCACGTGGCTCCTAGGGTGGTTCATGTTTGGAGTCAATAAAAAAAACTTTGGTGGATGGAATTGGTGAATGGGAGGAAATGTCTCCACACAACGGAAGATGACTAACATGTCTTCGATGAGCATCATATGTTTGTTCAACTATTAGATGGATGCTCAAATTCCATGTTTGGGTTTCTGACAATTTGTGAGCGGTGTTGGAAGGTGAACGGGGAGTTTGGGCGATGACCTTGGTCTCGGTGTTAGGGATTGTTGTACACGATTTTCGATAGTCATGTTTATGGTGGGGTGGTCTTCCTTGACGGTTTCGATATTTGCATTCTGTGAGGCGGTGGTGATGAGAACTTGAGCCACGGTGTTGTCATGGCTATTGATATCGATAATGGAAGAGGTTGGTTCGATTTTGACGTCCGTTATTGTCTCGATGATGTCAGTTTTTGTGTTAGCGGTGTGATCATTGGACTCGTTCGTAGTGAAGGTGGTTTGGGAAGTGATAGAAACAAGGTTGAAACATGAAAAACTAACTTATAAGAAAACTTGACTAATACACTTCATGCATGCAAATACACTTTCTTGTACGTGGAGATCATCATGGAGTAGTTAAATTATCAACTGCTTTAGACTTGTTCTTCACCTTCATGCACATATCAATACCCATCGCCTCAAAACGAGCCTTGTCCTCAAGGTTCATAATTTTGTACCTCGGGTCACATGGCTGCCACGGTGGTTCATGTCCGGTTTGGAGAAAAACAAATTTGGGTGGAGATTGACGGTCGGAATGAAATGTCTTTGGACCTTGAAAACTATGTCTGTGGTTAAGAGCAACTTGGATACCATATGTAGCAAGGTTATGAAATGATGGTTCAAGAGGTTGGTGTAGGAGGTTAGTAATAGTCGGTCGATCTCTAATGACGATAGCATGTGGTGCAGCGGTTGGGGTAAACGGGGGAGGGCGATTAAGGTTGGCTTGGATTTTTAGCGGCTTGTGTGTCGGGCTAGCAGTTGAAGGTGGTAACCGGGGAATCAGTAGCAAGGGTTGATTTGCAGGACTAAATGCGTTTGAATCAGTAGCAAGGGTTGATGGTTTGTAACCATCAAAGGCACAAAGTATATGTGGACAGATTTGTGTGTCGTGGGTGGTGGACGGGTGGTTAAAGTTATTGGTTGTGTGATCGTTGGACTCGGTTTTAGTGATGGTTGAAACGACTATGGTGGCCTTGGTAGTGACTGAAACATGGTTGGCGGTAGAGGCGGTGAGGCGTTTCACAATGAGTTCGAGCTTGTCTATTTTATCACCTAATTTAGCCAAAGATTCTTCGATGGTTGGTGGTGTAGATGTTGGAGGCATTTGAGAAAGCAATGAAAGCACCATTGTTATGATACCGATTCGAGATGGTAAATCTCCCAAGAACTAGATTAAGAAGCGGAAGGATAAGGCCCTTAGAGCGGGCAATACTTTAAAAATTATAAAGAGAAACTAAGACTTGAAACAACTTTCTTTTTCTTTCATTCATAATAAACTCAATGCAAGTTACATATATATATATAGGAAAGGAAAACATGTCAACTGCCCTAATTTGAATACGTGGGATACTAAGTTACTAAACTAACTAACAATGCATGCATGCAAGTAGATGACTTGCTTATGAATAGCCTAAAATTAAGGAAACATGATGGCCACATCCAAACAACTAAACTGCCATCAAGTTGTTATTTAATCCATTCATGTCATACGGCTCACATGTCCTACTAGCCCATGTAGTCTTCTTGCACATATCAATACTCCCATCCCGAAAAACGGCCTTGTCCTCAAGGCCGAGGTTGCGACCATTGATTATAAATATCCCCCATGGAGGGCCTCTTTTAGCAGGACCAGGTTCAACTAATTGTGCTCGAGTCGTCGACTGGAGCATAGTTGCATTATACATTTAAAAAACAAGAATGCTTTACATATTTTGGAAGCT
This sequence comes from Tanacetum coccineum, assembly GCA_026074375.1. Taxonomy (NCBI): domain Eukaryota; kingdom Viridiplantae; phylum Streptophyta; class Magnoliopsida; order Asterales; family Asteraceae; genus Tanacetum; species Tanacetum coccineum. The sequence goes on from BQNB010012400.1 coordinate 5,815, forward strand.
GTGGAAGCATGATGGTGTCAATAGTTTGATGCGTTACAACCTCTAATGAGATATTAAGTGTGTCGAAATATTTGAATATAGATTGAACAAACAAGTCAGCATAATATCGAACTTCACTTATTGAAATTCTTGAAATAATATACTCCAAAATTCCTAAAGCTCAAATCTAGTTTGAAATAATAATAAAACACTCAGCCATTGTCAACAAGTCTACGATTGTCGTTTCCTTGCTGCATGATTTTCAACTAAATTAATCCTGTATTAGAATACAATTTAGTATATTATTGATAAGGGATGTTTAGACAAATTTATTAAAATGATAATGATACGAGGTCAATGGGTTATATTTAAAATAAATTGATGACCAATATTTTCATTTTAAATCCATGAATAAAAAATGATATATCTAAATTAATCCGTTTGTCGATTAACAATATAGGAATAGTGTTAAACTCTAAGACAATTCGGAGGTGTAGAGGGTGTGGTAGTATATGGAAGATATATGAGATCGTGAGTAAGAGGGAGATACTTGGTGCAATTAAGGATAATACCAACCAACTCACATGAAATTCATTAGAGAATATTCGGATTTCCCCAACTAACAAAATATTACTTTAAGTGGAATCGCGCTCAGAAGTGAATCTTGAATGATTTTAAATTATAACTACACACCAAAACAATGAGATGCTAAGTAGGATTTAGCATAAGTGTGATAGACCATCTTTGATAAGTTTAATTATCCTGACTAATGGTACTAATAAGGCTAAATCAAATGGTTATTGCTACATGATAACTGGACACGTTGTAGTCAATATAAGAAGTATGTTCCTTCATAAGTTTGAATTATGATGGCCAGTTGGAGGCCCCCTCGGTAGGGTTAAATCAGATGTATGTGTGAGGCCGCACCACACATCAAACTCAGGAAGATATGTCTCAAGATTACTTGGGTAATCAAGATAATCAATATATTTAGCAAACCAATCGTTAAAATAATGGGAATGACTTTGCTCCTAAACATATCCATTTTTAACAACGGCATTGGAAACTAAGGGATTGTAAAATACTTAAATCATTTAAACTGTGACTTTACGAAGAGAACACTCAGGTATTTCTGGGAACTTTGGCGTGTTGCTATAAACGCTTACCAATGTTATGTTATAACTTTATATTTTGACCTGATCCAAGTAGTGGGAAGCTGTTAGTGGATAATGTCCCATATCATAAAGTAAATATATGACCGAAACAGACATAAGCCTATGGTGGGCACACACTGCTTTACACAGAGTAAACGTTTATTAAATATAAGTAATAGCATTTAAGTATATTGAATTATATTGCAATATTTCCAACAAAAATATTAAACACTTTAATTAAATAGACGTTAGACACTTATCGAGTAATTACATAACATGGATTTACATTAACAATTCAGGGACTTGTTATGTACAAAAAACCAAACACCGTGTGGGTAGTGTGGTTTATGTGATGAACCGATATCGACTAAGAAAGAACAAGGGCGGAATGTCGATTTTATGAAACTTGTGGAGTGGTTCAACGTCCAAAACTTGGAGAACAAGGTTTGGAGACTATATTAACACCCCAATAGACTTCTCAACTTATAACGCTAGATATATAACCAAACCACTTTAATTGTTTTTCTTCTCCTCAGATGATATCGCAACATAAGATACAAAACCTCTAAAGTCGTGTTGTGTAATTGTTTAAAGGACACTACGTCTATGGTATCATTATGAATCGAATGCAAGAATCATGCATCCTAATCATGCATACTATTACGTATGCAATACAAAATTCAATGTAGTGGATTTATATTATCATCTCTTTTTTAGTGTGATATCGATCCTATAACAAAACCAAACAAGAACATGTGTTTCAGGAAATATAGTTATATTCGTGAAGCAAGTACTAGCACTTAAAGAGGTATCTCGGTGACTAGTAGTGTGTGCTGTCCATATGAGGTTTACTATTTTGGATAACTGGGGTTATGCGTGGTATTATCAATAATATACACCACAGCGTAATGTTAGTTAGAAGACGTGTGATTTCCGTTTATTGCTCAAAAGGTACACGCGATGTCTTGATACTTGTTAAATTACATATTCTATAACGTGTTTACTTCCGCTGCGTACTCGTGATCTATAATGTTAATAGTTAGTTAAAACCCAACCGTAACACACAAGGTGTCGCCACAAATGAAATCCCCGCGACAAGTGTGAAAGTCACAAACTACATCGATTGAAACGAAATTGGTTGTGCACAAGAAGCATTTCGGTGCAAGTAAAACCACAAAATTCAGATCCACAAGGAAGAGAGAACAATAGATAATAATCTGGTTATAGTGAAGTTGTCTATATCTTGAGAGAAAATAAGTTTTACTACAGGAAACTTTTTCTGAGATGTACTAGAAGAAAGTCGTTAGAACGTCTTATGACTGAAAATAAGAACACCTTGATGTTATTATACCCTTATGTCTTTTGAATCCGCCGTGGCACCACTTCCCAGTTTAGCTACCGAGTTTGACAAAACAAACTTCTATCTACACCTTCTGCATATAAAGATAAAAGGTGTTAAATTACGATTATAAAACTTGAAATACTATAGTGTGTTCGTCTATTTATGGGCTTAAGAGCCTTATTTGGCATTATGCTTATAGAGTTCATTATAATTTTATATTGATACTAATCACAAAAAGTAAAAAGAGTGGATCATATAATAGGACTCAGATACAAACTTCCCCGCAAATCAGGAAAAGTGTCAAACTACAAGTTTTAAAAACAGACGAGTCAAGCTCTAGCTTAAACGCTGTCAACCGAATCAGTCACTCCCAAACAAAAATCCGTTCTGGACAATTAAACAAACTATATCCACAGATAGCACAGTCCCACTACAGAAATCCAAACATACAAACCATAATCGCATCATAACCATCACACATAACAGAGCAGTTCACTAACCCCTGACAACCATCATAATCTCACGAACAAACGGTACGATCACGATACGCTTTACGACATCATTCTCACTCCCACTCAACAACCTACCAACCTCACCAAACCAATGAGTCCACGCTGACTGATGGCCACACCAGTTAACTTTAAACGAGTCTACCTTTGTTACACCGTTCTGGTGACACACAAACACTAACCACAGTCCTCACTGACCCATTTACAGACCCACCTGGTTTATGTCCACTGAGCGATGATGGGGTCATCTTTACTTCCATTTTTTTTGATACACATTCTTATGGTAGTTTTGATCTGGCCCGAACGATTTTACTATCCAAACTGAGGTCAGCTCGGTATACTGAGCTTCAACATCGGGCTGATTGACTCGAAGTCAAAGGAGAATGTGGGTGGTGGATGGGAGGTTTCTATGAAAGAAAGACCCGAGTTTGTGAATGGTGTTTTTTGTGTATGGTGGTTTCGACTCGTTAAGACCCGGGATGGGTAAGGACAGGAGTTCTGGCTATGACGGTTTACTCGAGACTGAGTTGTTCGACCCACGGGTTGACCTAGCCGATGAGGTCCTGACGGGTTTGAGTTTGATTTTATCCCGCGATTCTCTCCGTCAGGATATGGACGGCGGAGGCATCGATTGGTGAAAGCGGTAGGGTGGTGAGATGGTGGAGAGCTTAGTACGGATAGAATAATGTATATATTAGACCGGCAGACCAGGTTCGGGTCGGGTATACGGTGGAGGAGCACGCCTGTGGATCGAGTTGGGGCGCAGAGGGAGGATATTTAATAACATAGGAGGGTGAGGAATGTGGTGGTGGAGTGTTTACGTGGCGAATTTGCCAGGAAGTGGGAGGGGATAGTTGACTCAGATTAAGTACCTACGGCGAGGCACTCCCACCCGCGGGTCTCATCAACGCGTTCACTCCAGGCTGCATTCGGTGGCTGATAAGAGTAATAATTGCAGTGGCAACTAGGAGACCTGGTTCGGATTATAGGCATATAGAGTCTATGATGTTTAGTTTCATTCAGGGTCGTTAAGAGTTGACCCCTACTAGTTGCACCACGGGTTAATCATTATAACCCGTTTCTAACGCCTGATGCTACACTGTAGAGGGTCTGAAAAGGATGGGAAAAGGACAGAAAATGATTTGTTTCTTGAAAATATCAAAATCCGTAAAGAGGGGATTTCTTTGTTTAGGATTGATGGGTCCTTTCCTTCGTTTTCACCGGATGGAGATAGGATTGCTTATGTGGGTTTACGGTCGGTTCAAAGAGAAATACTTTTCGGGATATTACTAGCTGTATTTCAACTGCGTGGAACCCAAGCGTACCGGTGTGATCTACTACACAACATTAGACCTACCTTTACGAGTGTGCGAATACTGGTGAGCTTGATAAGACGAAGTAAATCTTATGCTGCGATCAAGTGAGTTTTAGAAACTCACTGTATGGTGACACAAAACAATGCATTTCCAGCGGGTTTTTTTCACCTGGTGGGAAATTAATCGTTTTTAGGGTCCAGGTCAAACCGGTAATCAGAAATGTACATTAAGACAAAAAATAATCGCACATGGATGGTGAGAAAGGTGGTTTAAAACTCAGGACTGGTCAGATACAATTAGTGTGAACTGGTCGACTGATGGGGAATGATCGCATTCGCATCAGAACCGTCATAACCCGGGTTCAGGAAAGTTTTGCGTTGTATATGATCCACCCAAATTGGGACAGGGCTCCGACTACTAATCCATAGTGGCTCACCGGACGTACTAAACGACCCATATGTATCAGCCCGTATGAAGTGTACAAATTGTTTTCACTTCAGACTATATCGCATTTCAGCTGACCTCCTAAATATCTAACCTGCATCCGAATTAACCTATGGAGATAAATTAAACCATGAAATTGTGGATGATCTGAGTACCAAGATTGAACACATAATTCATATGAAGATTGGACCTGACACGAGTTGGGCCAAAAATAAATTACTGCCGAAGAATGTGGAAGTGTCAACAGGTGAGAAAAATGCTCCTTTGAAGTTAGTCATGGCTCGCCATTCCTACTGAATTATGATTAGGCCTAAGATCAATGTGGTGGGCTATGGGGGTACTCTTAAGATGCTCCTCCCGCTTAACATAGAAGTGTAGATTTTTGAATATTTATATATATCATAACACACGAATAATGTTTGTATAAAACTGATGAGGTCTTTTGTTATGATACCAATTCGAGATGGTAAATCTCCCAAGAACTAGATTAAGAAGCGGAAGGATAAGGCCCTTAGAGTGGGCAAGACTCTAATAATTATAGAGAGAAACTAAGACTTGAAACAACTTTCTTTTTCTTTCATTCATTAACATTCATAAAACAAGTCACTGCTTACATATAGGCCAATACATATTGCAATACTATCCTATTCTTCACTTTGGTGCCAAAAAGAAACAGGGACATTAAATGAAACCATAAGACTAATGCATGGAGTGGGTGGACAACTTGGCGATGTCCAAAAAGATGCATGAAAAACTCCTATCTGAACTGTGTGCATAGAGAAGCGAAAGTTTGATCCCTTACGTGGATCCTTCCTCAATCCATAATTAAACTTCCATGGCACGCTACTCGATTGGGTATGAGGTCACTAGGATAAATCTCCGTTATCAATACGCCCAACCTGAAAACGGCCTGTGTCCTCAAGGCTAGAGGTTTGCCACCATTGAACGATAAAATAACCCCAACGAGGTCTCTTTTCAGCGGTACCAAGTCATGCCAACGATCGAAAACCCAAGTTGCATGGATTATGAGTCTCCGCTCACAAGGCTCCTGAGGTTGTTATATCATGTATTTATATGAGTCAATAAAAAAACTTTGGTTGGAAGATGAATATGTGGATGGAAAGGGAGGACAAATTACACCACACAAACGGAAGAATGACAAACAATTCTTCGATGAGCATCATATGGTTTGTACAACTATTAGATGGATGCACCAAATATCCATGTTTGGGTTTCTGACAATATTATGTGAGCGTGTGTTGGAAGGTGAACGGTGGAGTTAATATTATGGCGAAGACACCTTGGGTCTCGGGTGTGTTTAGGGCCTGTTGTACACGATTTTCGATATCATTTATAATGATTTGGGGTGGTCTTCCGTGACGGTTTTTCGAATATTTGCTTACTGTGAGGCCGGGTGTGATGTAGAACTTGCAGCCACGGTGTATATTGTCATGATGGCTATTGAAATCGTCTAATGGTAAGAGGCTGGTTTCGATTTTAGACGTCCCGTTAATGTATCCCTCGAGATGTCCGTTTTATGTGTTAGCGGGTGTGATCATTGGACACGTTCGTAGTAGAATGGTATTGGGAAGTGATAGAAACAAGTTAGAAACATGCAAAAAAACTCATCAATATAAGAAAACTTGACTACTACACTTCATGCCATGCAAAACACTTTCTTGTTCTTGGTAGATCAGCATGGAGTAGTTAAATAGCAACTGCTTAGACTTGTTCTTCACCCTTCATTGTGCTACATATCAATACCCATCGCTCAAAACGAGGCCTTGTCACTCAAGGTTCATAATTTTGTAACCTCGGTCCACATGGCCGTCGACGGTGGGTTCATGTCTCGGTATTTGGAGAAAAACGAAAATTAGGGTGGAATAGATTGACGGGCGGAAAATGAATGTCTTTTGGAACCTGAAAACTATAGTTACTGTGGTGTTAAGAGCCACTTGGATACCCATCATGTAGCAAGGTATGAAATGATGGTTCTCGAAGAGGTAATGGTGTAAGGAGGTTATAATAAGTGCGTGGAAAACGAAACACTCCTGACGGATCAACATGGTGGATGCCGCGGATGGGGTATAAACGGGGGAGGGCCTAAAGGTTGGCTTGATTATTAAAGCGGTTCTTTGTGTGTTCGGGCTAGCAGTTGAAGTGGTACCGGTGAATCAAGTAGCAAGGGTTGATTTTGCAGGACTAAATGCGTTTGAATCAGTAGGCAAAGGGTTGATGGTGTTGATACCCATCAAAGCACAAAGAGAAAGTGGACAGATTTTGTTTGACCGTGGGTGGTGGGGACGGTGGTATTAAAGTTCATGATTGATTGAATCGTTGGACTCGGATTTTAGTGATGGTTTGACACGCACAATGGTGGCCTTGGTAGTGACAGAAACATCGGTTGGGCGGTAGAGGCGGTGAGGCGTTTCACAATGAGTTTTCGAGCTGTCTTAAGTTATCAACCTCATTTAGCAAAGATTCTTCGATGGTGGTCTGGTTGTAGATTTATTGGAGGCATTTGCGACAGCAAGGAAAGCACCATTAGTTATGATACCGATTCGAGATGGTAACATCACCCAAGGCACCAAGATAAAAGCGTCAAGGCTAAGGTCCCAATCTAGAGCAGAGCAATACTTAAGACATATAAAGAGAAACTAAGACTAGAAACAACTTACAACAAACTTTTCAATCAACACTAAACACAATGCAAGATAACCATAAATAATATTATAGAAAGGAAAACCAGTCACCAGCCCACATAATGTCATACTTGGGCTACCAAAAAGATACTAAACTAATAACAATCCTGCACGCCAGTATAATACATGCTAAAGAAAAGCCAAAAATAAGAAACTGATGCCTTATCCAAACAACTAACCATCCATCAAGTAGATCTATATAATCCATTCATGTCGAATATCGGCTCACATGTCTACTATCCCATGTAGTCTCTTGCACAGACCAAATACTCCCATCCCGAAAACCGGTCCCTTGCCCTCAAGGCCGAGGTAGCGACCAATGATTAAGAAATATCCCCCATGTAGGGCCATCATTTTGCAGGACGAGGTTCCATGGCCGAATGCGAAAAAAAACCAAGACCGCCTCAAGAGTTTTGACCCTATAGTGTCCACATGGTTCCCAAGAGTTTCGTTCGGTTTTTGAGAAGAATAACAAACTTGGGTGGAATATCGGAGTCGAGTACCAATTGTTTCTCAAGCAACTAAAGAAGGCTAACATGGTCTTTAAAACGAGGAATGTGGAAATCCAGTGTGTTGTGAACGACCTCTATGTTAGGATAATTTGTTATAGACAAACGTGGGAAAAAGGTTTGAGAAACTCAGCCACCACTAAGGGTTTTGTGAGCCACATTTTTTGGTTTTAGGTATGAGAAATAAGTTGTCGGTATGTTATGGTAGTGTGAAGTTTGGTTGGTGTCAGTGGTGGCATGATGAACGTTAGTGTGTTTTGGCAGATGATGGACATGCTCGGTGATAGTGGTCACGGTTAAGGAGGTTAGGGAGTATAAAATAGGGTTGATGCGGTAGAGGCGGAGAGCCGTTTCAGGAGAGACGTTTCACAACGAGTTCGAGCTTGTTTATGTTATCAGCTAATTTAGCCAAAGATTCTTGGATGGTTGGTGGTGTAGATGTTGGAGGTGTCGAGTAAGTCAATGAAAGCACCATTGTTATGATACCGATTCGAGATGGTAAATCTCCCAAGAACTAGATTAAGAAGCGGAAGGATAAGGCCCTTAGAGCGGGCAAGACTCTAAGAATTATAGAGAGAAACTAAGACTTGAAACAACTTTCTTTTTCTTTCATTCATAACATTTATAAAACAAGCACACTTATATAGGCAAATACATATGCATACTATCCTATTCTTTTGGTGCAAAATAGAAACGTGGGACAGTAAATGTAAACATAAGACTAATGCATGGAGTGGTGGACAACTTGCTATTCCTAAAAAGATGCATGAAAAACTACTATCTGAACGTGTGCATGAGAAGTGAAAGTTTTATCCCTTGACTTGGTCTTCCTCAATCCATAATTAACTTCCATGTCACTCGAATGGGTTGGGTCACTAGGATACTCGTATCATCTTCCCTGTTTAGATTACCCGTCGAGGCCTCGAGCGGCCTAACCGGTCCTCGTGACCGTCTGTATCATACTTGATTATAAAATAAAAAGCTGACGTCTTTCGGATTTTTTATGCTCTAGCAACATGTCTTTTCGACTGTAATTTAAGCCATTCAGACTCATGTTTGCATAATCATTCTAGTATTCCTATTACAACATGTTCCACTGATCTCTATACATTGTGTAATGCATATAACCAGTCTGTAACTTTTTTATTGTTGAAACAATGATCCTATAAGCAGTCCAAGTTCTGCGCGAGCATCAGCAACATTGCAACTTTCAAGTGTTCTTTTTTAATTGATAACTCATCTTCGTTTATTAAGCTCCCAGGCCGCAGTTACTATGATTTAAGATCTATCAATGCATGATTCGATTCATCTGTGTTTTGTTGAAACCTAACAGATTTCCCTCCAAGCAAATTCTGACACAACACTATAAAGGACACTATGTTTACACAGAGCTGGTAACATTTGTGTCAAGGTCCAAAGTTTTTCATCTAATTTGGTTATGTTTTTACAGTATGGTCAATCCATACTTTAATTATAATGCTTTACAACTAGGAACATTAGTAATGCATACTGCGTAGCATACAATTCTACAAAGTTGTATGCATTGCCATATCACCTTGACAATTATTTTGTATATATGTTAAAAAAGTTATGAAGCTCATCAAGTTTAGTACGTGTTTGCTTGAAATAATAAGTGTTCGTTTGGTTAAACATAATGAAATAGTAAGTGTTCGTTTAGAGGTCTTTGTTTAAGCTTATTTACGAGCTCATAAGAGCTTTGTGTTTTCAGCTCTAAATAAGCAAAAAAAAATATAAATTAAAACCTTAAGCTTATTTACGAGCTCATAAGAGCTTTGTGTTTTCAGCTCTAAATAAGCAAAAAAAATATAAATTAAAACCTTGTGAAATACAAACATAAATAAAATATGCATGTGAGATCGATATAGGTTGTGTAACTCGTGTTTGGCACGAGACTTATAAAGGCTTATAAAAGCCTAAACTTTAAAAATAAACTAGTTCACAAAATAAGTTTTGTTTGCCACACCAACTTTGAAAAACTTTTATAAGCCATAAGCCCAAACTCATTAAAAATGACTTATAACTAGTCAAATTACTTAAATACATTTTTGAATGCAATGAATTATCAAGAAATATATCTGAATTTAATTTGATGTAATTTTATCAATGTATTAAAAGCCGCTTTTTTAATTGATCAAGTCGAACCACAAGATCATGGTTCAACCCGTGTTTTAAAGCACTGGTTTTTATTTTTTTACAATTTTATGCTTCATCTCTAGAGATGCAAATAAATCGGTTAAAACCGGTTTTCGGTTATTAGAAAACCGGTTTTCTATATAGAAAACTAGAGGCGGTTTTAAAAAAAACCGTTTTTTTCAGATAACCTGTTTCCAAAGGTTTTTATCTCTGTATTTTTTTTTGAAATTCGATTTTTTTCGGTATAAATGTTCGAATCTCGGTTTTTGTTCGGGTATAAATTTTCGGAGTCGGTTTTTTAACCGTTCGTTTTTTTCGGTTATAAATGATCGATCGGTTATTTATATAACCGTTCTTTTTTTCGGAATTTAAAACTTCGAGGCATTATTTAATTTAAATAAACTTTGTTAATTATCAAACATTTAATAAAACAATACATCGGAAACATACTAACAAATACAATCATAACTTTTTTAATTATGCACCGAAACTACTAAAAGAGCAGGACCTCCGAACAGCCATACTTAGTTTTAAACAATACATTTTATACAACTAACAAATTATATAAATAATAATACATTCGAGCTGTCGGCATGACCATCACCCGAAAACATATTAGATGTACTCAAAGTAAGTCCAATTTATTTTTTTTTTATAGAAACTATTAGGTGTTCGGTAGCGTTTATATTCGTATGTACACAAGTATGTTTTTTTTAAAAACATTTTTTTTAAAACTAATAGTGTTTTTTTTTTAAAAAATATTAGTGTACTCAAGTACTCAGTAGTTAAAACCGGGTTTTATTTTTTAAAACTATTAACCGTTATAAAATAAAAAATAAAAAAAAAATTAAAAAAAAAAAAAAAAAAAAACGGTTAATTTACCGGTTTTTTTTAAAAAAAAAACCGGTTAAAACCGGTTTTAAAACCGGTAAAAAACCGGTATTGCAAAAAAACCGAAAACCGGTCTAACCGGTTCGGTTATATTTAACCGAACCGGTTAAAAAAAAACCAACCGGTTTCGGTTTTTTCGACCGGTTTTTTAAAAAACCGGTTTGGATTTTCATCTCTATTCATCTCTAATTAATTCGCGCCGGCGAAAATATCAAAATATAAAAACTTATAAGCTTGAACCCGCGTAACCCATTTCACATAACATACATACCCGCCTGTATATATAAGTAGAAGCGGCCCATTTATAGTCACCGTTCCTTGACAGAAAAAGAGCAGAGACAGTAATGGCGCCACTGATGCAGAGCAGTCAACCTTGGTTCGAAAAATAGTACCTACTTTCTTTCTTTCTTTTTAATTTGAATCATCATCTATGAAGAAATTTATTTATTATTTGAGTGTAATTAAATAACAACCGACTTAGGCACGTGAAGGACGTCGCACATCAAGACGAGGTTGTTAGAGTCCTCACAAAAACTCTTGAGACAACTAATGTACTACTTCATTTCATTTTTATTTATATGTTTAGGGTTTCATTATTTTTTTTTTTGGTGCAAAGGTGAACAATTTTATTAATTATTAACAAACAATAACAATCCAAAAGATACTCAAAAAGTTTCAGACATTTCCTGAAACTTTTATACCAACTATATAACAACTAGATCAAAACAGAACCTAAAAAACAAAACTACCCGATATCTAACAACATATCTGGCAACAAGCAAAACAACTCGGGTAAGCTCAAGTTTTCTCTAATAACTCTCAATGAAATCAGAGAAGGAATAGTCATCTCAACTATCCCTAGTTCACCTTTATGCACCAAAACACCATAGACTCACAGCCACATTTCCACAACTCCAGCCAAACTACACCATTCAACCCACATCCACAATGGCATAGCCTCAGCAAGAAAGGGCATCACTGTGCAGCCTATAGCACACATTCACAATGCAAAAGGGGCTCTTCCAAGCTTAGCTACATTTCCTAGACAATGAAATCATAACTAAACAAACAACAGCCTGACTCGCCGGTCATTATGGATCTAGTGGCTTGATTATGAACACATGTATCACTAAGTCAGAAACACACACCCTTAAGCATATCCTCCCTATCCTCCTTAGCATAAGTATTTGTTAAATTATAAGTCATAACACCTCTGATCTAACCAATACCAAGCCCTCCCAAGTCATTCATCACCACAATGTTAGACACCTACCTTATGGTACATCTCCTTGTGCAAAAGTCCCAGAATGACCCAAATATATGTTCAAACCCTCCCAAGGCCAATCTAAAGATCTATAAGGACCATAAGGCACTCTTACCAAGGGAAAATCTACGATACAAGGTTCTAACCATTGTAATGACCTGCTAAAACCACTGGAATATGCTTAGTGATACCAGTTTTATCAAAACCACCTTATCCCAAAGACCCATTTAATATCAGCCATAAACCTTCAGTTAACAAGGTTCATTTGAATATCCCATTCATCACATATTTTTTGTACATTCCTTGATCTTTTAACCTTCAGACTCATTAGTTGCATCTTTATATTCTTCGGTATTCCATTATGAAGACATTTGCAATCCCTTTGATCATTGGTGAAAATTCTGTTATTTCTTTCATTCCAAATATAGTATACCATCATGGAGATAGCAATTCTTTCCAGGATACTTTTGATATTATTTTTACACCCCCCACTTGCAATTTCAGCCACCACATTCTTCCAATCATTATCCCAGTTCCTTCTCTTCAATTTGGTTTTAATTTCATCCCAAACTTCCTCAGAATATGTACATTTGAAGAATAGATGCTCATGAGAATCATTCACAGTCTTGCACAGAGGGCATAATAATTGTTTTCCTTTATCCCATACCATCATTCTATCCTGCCAATCTCTTGTGCATAGTAAGCCATAAGATAAAAGCAAATCTAGGATTACATTGTGTGAAGTAGACAATTTTATACCAGTTAACATCTACCATTTCTTCTTTGAAGTTTTCTCATACTTTTTTAATAAAGAACCTTCCATCAATTCCATTTTTATCCTTCCGCATAGTACAGTCAGTAACTCCATCATTCAATTTGGGGATTATAATTTTGTTAAGATCACTATATTGTATATTCCATTCATTAGGCCAAATCCATTCATTGTTATTAATCATCTCAGCAACATTAGCTTTTTCAGATAACCTGGCTTCATATATCTTCTTAAATGGAATAATTTCACACACTGGCCCATCATTACACCATTTATTAAACCAGACATTGCTATTTATTCTATAACCAATCTTCTACTAAACACTGTTTCTAATTTTATTTCTCAAATTAAGCAAAGCTTTCCAAGTTCCACTGTCATTATCCTCCACCTCTACCTCCCAGATACTTTTACCTTTCAATTTAACCACATTAACCCATGTGACCCACAAACTCTCCTTCTGAGAACACACATTCCATAGATGCTTGCATAGAAGAGCTTCATTCCAAGGTCCCAATCTTTTAATTTGTAACACCCCCATTTTTACAATATAGCAGCAGAAGCTAATCTGGGGTATTACTTCATGGATTACAACAATCATAATCATAGAAAACAACTTTAAAAGAGACGTTGTTGGAAAATTTTTGTTATCATTCATTATAATCAGAGTTTTTACAAAATGTAGGTCCCAAAATCTAAAACATCATGTTTGAATGATAACAGTTCAGCCATCTTCGGGTCCATGTCACTCCGTACCGCAACTTGTTCAATTACCTGAGATAAACATGCTAAAAAGTCAACACAATGGTTGAGTGAAATTCATAGGTTTGAAATGTAATAGTTGAATACAAGTTATAATGGAAATATTGGCATTACTGGGATAATTATCATGGAGATCAGTATTATCATGGAAAATAGTTGAATATTATATGGTTGAATGCAAGTCACTATAATGGTAATAATTGCAACGAATACAATTATCATGGAAAATCAGGGTAACATTATTATTGCAGCTAAGCTCATGACATCAATACATTAACAAGGAAATCACCGTAGTGATATTGGTTAGGGACAGATGTCCCCGTGGAAAAGGTAACTTGCCAAGGTTACCTATTAGGACAAATATAGTGCGGTTTTGGCTACCCAAGCATAGGGTATACAACGAGAGCGTCACCCCCAATAGATCTATTCACAATATTCGCGTTCACTCGCAATGCAAGTAATTAATGATTCATGATATGGAAATAATGGCACTGGAAGCTACTTAGGCAATAATATATCTGGATAGCATACATTTAGAAAACACTTGCATTCATGGTTTATATCAGGTATCACAGGTTTATAAAGTATTCAAAAGATTGAAATATGGGGTTATGAATTCATTAAGTCTTTGAAAAGTAATCACATTGTTATGAGTATATAAAAGAGTTTGTAACATAAGCGTGTATCCCCTCGCGGGTTTATAAAACACTGTAAATAAGTAAGGCGAGTTATGAACTTAACTTGATAGGTAGATCGTAATAAATATTCTTAAAAATGAAAGCTGACGACCTTATCACAATCTTAACCAGGGAAGGTTGATATAGTAAAATGATAGTAAACAGCCACGTCACACAACCTGAGTAGAATATGTCAAGTCTTAGGAAGATTGTACTTTAGAACTTTGGTTTAAGAGTTATGAGTTTGATTGAAGAGTTTGGAATTATTGTATCACCGTTCGGGCCATCATAATTCAGAAGTCATTCAGTAAACGTTTGAGGAGCTAGGGCACTTTAAATCGTAAACCCAACAACTCAGTCAGAACGTAATACCAAGATGAAACTTCTTAATATGAAGCTCCCTAGTATTGTGGTACAATATAGCTTCCGGATGATCGGTTTTAAGCGTTTTATTTAATATCTGGAAATGTTAAGCACGTCAAGCGTTTATTAAAGTTATGTCTGGTAATGTTTTGAATGTGTTTTTATACTTTTTCAAAATGTTACATTTTAGACCCTGGGGTTTGGAAAATTGCAAGTAGACCCCTGTGGTTTGCATTTTTACGACTTTTGTCCTTCAACTTTGGAAGATCTACCAAGTAAACCTTGGAATTTGAAAAGTGACATAATAGACCTTTATAGTTATAAGTTTGATAAAATGACATATTTAGCACTTCTAGTTATTAATTTCAGAAAGTTACGATATATACCCCTTGCATGGATTATAATTACAAAACATGTCCAAATTGCCATGCAAGCTTATTATAAGTTATAATAAACTAAAATATGAAGATAAAAAAAAAATAAATGTTTTAATCACACAAGTTTAAATAACGATTCGTTAAGCTAGCTAGTAAGTAAAGCGGGTCAAATTAGGGTTTCAAAACGTAAACGTGCGGGTTTTAAGTTCAAATTCCATCATTAATCAATAAAGTGGTTATTTTAACATTAGTTAAGCATGCTAGGATAGATTATAACAATATTTAACCATTATAACATTTAGTTTTAAGAAAAACGCGAAATTAGGGTTTCGGGTGTACGGTTTTGGATCAAAATGGAAAATGAGCATGAATTGAGTTATGAAACTTTAACAAGAGTATATTTAGGATCATATGAACATTATAAGGGTGTAGTAGCAGAAGTAGAACATTCAAAACCTGGGTTTGAGCTTCAATGATCAAAAATGGTGGAAATGGGTCGTTTCGGGTAGTATTTCCACTCGTACGCCTTGTATCTTTACTCTGGGGCTTCAATTCTTTAGGGATTCGCTTCTTGAACTTCTTTAATGATCCTAGGATCATAAGGGAGCAAAGGATTGCTGCCTATAAGGGTTATAGAGGAGGAAGTGGGGGATGAAGAAAAATGAAGAGTTTATGGTCCTATTTATAGTTGAAATGAGGTAGGAGGCTAAGGTATGTTATGTGACCAGGAGAGGACATGTGTAAGGGCTAGAGGATGATGAGGAGAAGCTAGATGATGTGTTGTTTGAGCTAGAAAGTAGCTTTGTGGTGTTGGATGGTCCTTGTGATGCCGCGGCTTAAGAAAGAAGAAAAGAGGTGATGTGGCTCATTTTTATACCAAGAAATGGATTAGATATTTAGGGGAGGTGCTTGTAAGCTACTTAGGGATGAAGTAGCATGGTCATCAAGGTGCTTGTTTGCAATATAGAACTTTAGAATGGGTTAAAATGAAAGAAACTTGGTTTCGGGTTCATTAGGGCTTAATTAGGGTTTTCAAGCTTGGATTTCGTATACATTTGATTAGGAATGATAGGTTACTGATCCTAAGACATATATTAAGGTTTATAATTAAAATTTGATAGGTGGTTTGGGTTAAAACGGGTAGAAAATGAGTAAACGGGTCAAAATCACAATTAGGGCACAATTAGGGTTTTCTGGATTCGTTTCTTGTATAATTGAAGTAGAATGATGAAATGATAATGGATTATGATTGAGAATGTTGTAATTTATGTTATTATAACTTATTTAAGTATTGGTTTAGGTTTACAATGGATAAAAACGAAGAAACGGGTCATGGTTTAGAAACTAGCTCGGTTTTAGGGTTTAGGGTTTTGAATTAGGGTTTTAAGAGTAAAAATGTGTATGAAAGTTTATGAATAGAATAATTAGGGTTTACACATTGTATATTGAGTGTAGTATCTTGTACATAAGTGATGGTGAAGAAATTAGAATGAAAACGGAGGTAAAACGGCTATTTTAGAGATCATGCTTAATGACTTGTACATTGAGCTTTTAAGGACTTATACTTTGACTTGGAGAGATTTTATATTTCAAATGAGATTTTATATTCCTTGTACATATGCTTTAGTAGCTTGTGCATTCATTTTATATGTTAACCCTTCATGAAATTAGGGTTTAGAGGCATACGATAACGGTTTAAAGCCCGTTTTGATATAACGTTGCGAATGATACATTATAAGAATAATGTACTTTGTCATAAGGATATTATGATATTGATTTGACATGTTATGATGTTTGCTTGACATATATGAAGATAGGATTGTCATAGATAGGTTGCGTGAGCTCATCTACTTTAGTTATGCAAGTTATATAATATATTGAGATATTGGCAAAGTAAGTAATGTAATAAAGCGAAAAATTTCCCTGAGAAAGGTGAGTTCATATATAACTGATAGATTATACATCATCTAACTTAATAGATGGATATTTACACTTATGAAAATTGTGGGTTGTTATATAATTCCCAAACCTCCTTTGTTCTTAGGGGCACAAAAAAATTTCCAAGACACTTTAGCAGCTCCTATCTTTAACTCACATTGACTCCAAAGAAAGCCCTTGAAAGCTTTTTCAATCTCTTTCACAGTAGTTTTGGGAATTAGGAATACAGATGCCCAATAAATATGCATTGAGGCCAACACAGAAGCTATTAATTGAGTCTTCCAGCATAAGATAGAGCTTTGTTTTTTCAGTCACTAACCTTTTGTTTTACTCTTTCCACCAATTGGTTACATTCAGTAACCTCAATGATCTTAGTAATGAGGGGAACACCAAGGTACTTCGTGGGAAGTTTTCCCACACTAAAGGGTAAAACTTCCAAAATTCTCTTCTTTTTAATGTCCTTAACACTTCCAAAAAAAATTGTACTCTTGCTCATATTAGGGACAAGCCCAGAAGTCTTGCTAAATTCCATTAATCCATCCTTAAGAACTTCCACAGATTTGTAATAACCATTGCTCAACATTAATAAATCATCAGCAAAACAAAGTTGAGTTAGCTTGAGCTCTTTACGTCCCCAATGATACTTGAACTGATGGCTATTCCTTACCTTTCTTTGCACCATCAATGTAAGGACTTCCATTATTAATGTGAATAAGTAAGGTGACATTGGGTCACCCTGTCTCAATCCTCTCCCACTCTTAAAGTACCCATATCTTTCACCACTTACACATACTGAAAAAGCAACACTTGTAACACGTGTCATGATGTATGCTTATAAGCTTATCCAAACACCCTTGAATTCTCTTGGTAATGATCTTGCTAATACACTTGTATATTACATTGCAACATGCAATAGGCCTCAAATCTGACACTTCATTAGGTTGAAGAATCTTTGGCACCAATGTAATTAGAGTTGCATTCACCTCTCCTAACAGCTTGCTTGTCTTGAAAAATTCTTTAATTGCATTACACACGTCATTTCCAACAATATCCCAACTTCTTTTAAAGAAAACAACTGTAAATCCACCTGTTTCTCCATTATACCCTAAAAATTTCTCAAAGTGCTTAACAAATTTGTAACACCCCCAAATCTGGGTAACAATGGAATATAATGTATGTCCGAGGGCGTTACTTCATAGATCAATAGCACAAGATATGAGAACGACCACTATATGTGTCGTTTGAAAAAGATACATTGGAATAACAAAATACATGTTTGTTACATAAGCTCATGGCTTTAAATTGTTCAACAGTATAAATAAAGATTTCGGTTTATAACAATTGTTCCCAAAATGTAATAAGACCCCAAATCTCTAATATGGCTCTTCAATTATTGACTTTCAATGTATCACTGCACCTCGTGCCTTATTGACATAAAAAATATGCTTAAAACATCAACATAAAGTTGATGAATTCATAGGTTTATGTATGTAAATCTGTAGGACCGCAAGATTTCCAAGTGTATAATTAAGCAACAAATGCAAACATCATAAAAAGTAATTACGTTTTCCTAAGCTCATGACACTGAAGCTTGGCATGTATGAATGCAATAAATTGCCAATATTTGCCCGTGAATGATGTTCTAACCCATAACATCCCAATTCTGACATGGTATACATCCGTTGGTTCACCCCGTGACACCAGTGAGAGCTACTCACCCGGATGGGGATGTCAATCCCAAATAGATCTATTCATAACATTCGTGCTCGCAGTATAGCAATTAACAGTTCATGATAAAAGGGCTCAGTGGGTTACCGCTACTTAGGTAAACACGTAATCATAGTATAAAATGTACACTTGCGTCCAATTTGTAAAACAAAGCATGTTCTCACCCCAACGATGTAAATCATTTAAATAATTGTAAAAACATGGGGCTATGAACTCACCTTAGTAAATAGTCCTCTGAAAATGATAATATAAATCCAAGTATGAATCACCGTCAAATACCTAAGTAAATACGACCAGTCTTAGTCTACAAGTTTAGGCTAAAGACTTAATGTATAAATTATAACAAATTGCTAGTTTATATATACTGTTATCATTTGTGTGGTGATGCACATGTTTATCGTATTTGAAATTACTTGATGGCTCTTGGGAAGGCATACGATTTCACACGTTCTTGTATACGTATAAAAGTTATTAATAAATATTCCTATTTATTAAGTCGTATGTTAACTTGTATACTGTCCGAATATAATTCGTCCGATATGTTAGGTGTTTATTAAATTCACCCTTGTTTATAAAACACCCTTAGGTTTTCTATAATTACAAAACAGTCCTTAGGTTTATGAATTATACACTATTTTACCTTTTAAACCCTTAGGTTTCCACTTGTACACATTTAGCCCTTCAAATTTACAAAATTACACTTTAGGTCCTTATATGGTCCAATAGTCCTTAAAGTTTCAAAAATGACAAAAACAGTCCTTCAACTTACAAAAATAGTGAGTTGACAGATTTGAACCCTCAAGTTTCAAAGTTGACACTTTTAGTCCCTAAATTTGTAAAAATCACATTTTAAGCCTGATTAAGTTTTAACAAGTGGCAATTGGTTTCATTACTTCCAAATAAACCATAAAAGTTGAAACTCCTTATAAATAAGCTCAGATAAGCTTATTTATGCTTATTGGGCTTAATGCGCCTTATTGGGTCCGTTAAGGTCCAATAAGCTATTTAAAGGTCCAAGTGAAGTTTCAAAAGTACATAAGCGCTCCTTTAGCTTATTAACAACTGATAAGCTGAAAAATAAGGCCGTGGGAGCTTATTCGAGCTTATTGGGCTCGTTAGCCCAATAACTCAACCCGAAAGTTTGTAAAAAGGGTTGTATACATTATTCAACTTCTTTTCTAGGCTTATTTGGCTTATTTGGGTCTGATTAAGCTGTCTTAACTTTGTGGCTTATCCAATAAGCAAATAAGCCCCGGTAATAGGCTTTTGGGCCCATTACGGGTCCGTTTAGAGTTTTTAAGGGTTGGGCTTGGCCCATTAAGGTCCATTAACTTCCCTAGGCTTATTATAAGACTTACAATTTGTTTAAGCTCACAAATAAGCTGTTTAAGATTATTTGTGGCTTATGGGTTTTGTTCGTGGGCTCTTGGGCTAATTCGGCCCATTAGGAATTTATTTAAGGCATGCTTGTTATATTTCGAGTCTAATAAGCTTCCTAGTTTAACAATAAGCTCGAATGAGCTTATAGTAAGCTACGGGTCCCACCATTTAGGTTGTTGGGCCAGTTGGGCCCAATCCGTGAGTATGTTTGGATTACACAAGGCCCATTGTGGCTCGTTGGTTTCCCTAGCAATATATATGATTCGAAAACGTGCCCTAGTGACTATATGTCGTATGTTTAACATATATATAAGTCGCCTTTTACATGCAAGTGTTGGTTTAAGTCGTGTATACGTTCCCAAGCCATAGTGTCATGTTTATTTGAAGAGTTTACGTGTAGTTTTTTGTGAAGTTCGTTTGTAAATGACTAGTGTTCACGTTAGTGTCCACATTAGCGTATAAACGAATTGTTTAAGACTTTATGTTTTCCTTATACGCATTTCCGTGTATTCTAGCACCACATGAGATCTAACATGTGTATATATTGGTACGTGTGCCTCATATTTATCGTGACTCAAGCCTAGTAATCGAAAGAAACTAAAATATGAAGTGTATAAGTTTAAATGTGACTTACAAAAGGTCCTAGCGTGCTTGGTTCGAGTAACGGACGTGTAGAATGCTAACCCTTAGCTCGTGTACCCCTTATGCACTTTTAATATAACCCTTTGTTATGTTTGTTGGTTCGAATGAAATAAATGGATGTGTTTGTGTGCGGTTTGTGACCCGAATAAGAAGAGAGTATATATGTTGAACTTGTTTAAGTGTTTGTGTTTTGTAAGAGTGTAAAATGGTATATGAGAGTGTGTATTTATAGGCAAAGTAGCTAGTTATATTTCCTAGTCACACAAACTAACCAAAACCGGCCCCTAACTAGGTGGTTTAGTAGTTTCTAGTTAATTACACATTGTTTTGATAAAACAACTAAGTACCATCCTTAATTGCAAGGGTTTGGTACAAGATTTACTAAGATATGGAAATCTTATGGTTTGTATATATACTTTGCATGTAGCCGCGGCATCCAAGAGAGAAAGATAGACCAAATGGTATTGGTATTGGAACAATAGATGGACGACGATTCATGTTTATGGGTCATCAGAAGGATTAAAATACCAAAGAAAACCTTCGACACAACTTTGGTATGCCTACACCACATGGCTAAGATTTTACAATGATAGCACTATGCACTATTATAAAAAAAGTGAAAATGCATTTACCAATTTATGTCCTTTCTTTACAGATACCGTAAGGCTCTAAGAATGATTTAATATGCAGGCGAGTATGGGTTACCTGTCATCACATTTATCGACATCCGGGGGCATTCGCTGACCTGAAATCAGAGGAACTAAGGTTGGCAGGCTATTGTTTTTCTTTTGCATAAAACGCTATTGTTTTTTATTGGTGGGGCAGGAATTCATTCTGACATCGTGTGACATGAGGGATAATTTTGCAGGACGGCTCATCGTTGTTGACTACTCACGCGTGACTGCTTTCCAGGAAGCTACTTGCAGGCGATGTGAGGAGAATCTTCGTGCATCTAAAGAAGGTTGGCAGGCTATTGCTTTTCTTTTGCATAAAACATTATTTCTTTTTATTTTTCCAATAAATGCTTATAACATAAGTTAGGATACTTAGTTCTCAGTGGCCGTAGATTTATTTCGATACACAATGTCAAACGCCCTGAAAACAGCGGATAATCAAAGAATCTATTTACCATATATTCCACGCGCTTAAAAAGAATTCTAAATTCGTTTGTTCTGGAATATTCAGTAACAGAGTGACGCCTTAAATTTGTTTAAAAAGATGTTGTGGGAGGCAACACAAGAGGTCAAAGTTTCTCGACATAACTGGTTAGTTGTTTTCATGAGATTTAATGCCTGCTTTTAACTTTTCTTGCTTAAGTTTTCAAACGGTTGTTTATAATTTTGTATGTATTCTGTTTTCTTAGGAACGTCCAACGGTTATGAGAACGGTGGCCTCATAACCAAACACTCGACAAGACGATTATAGGCAGAATTGTGAAGGGCTTAACAGGAAGCATTGGCCCAGGTGAAATCCTTGCTTTGATCGACCCCGTTTGGTTGTGAATGATAAATCTATTAGATTATGTAACATGGAAACATTACCTCTTATCGTATGTGCATTCTTAATAAGTAAATTTATATAAATTGTTAGATTTGCTCTACAACAAAGTCACAAACGATCGTATCTGAACCTGTGTGTCTTATGGTAGAAACATGCCAAACACTCATTTGTATATGACAGGTCAAAAGCTTTCGATTTGTGGTGTGTAGTTAGAATTAGGGGGAAAATCAGTATAGTGACATGCGTAGCATGGGCCGCGTTGTTTATTTGGGCTCGCACAGTTCAAATTATTGGAAATTTTGTAAAGTTCATTTTCATACTTTAGAGGTTGCGTATGTGTTCTCATAGTATGTATGTTCTATTGCCGTTATAGGAGTAATTTAGTTAACGCTTCAAATAGTAAGTAAATAAATAAATAAATAAGCTGCTCATTTAGGGGGTGTTTGGATTAGTAGCTTTTGGTGTTAATTGATTTTAGAAAAAAAAAGGTTGCAAGCTCACTGTTTAAACCTCTATTACCATTAGCTTATTGGCGGAAAAGGTAGACCTTTATCAGCTTTAACCACTTTTGAGGGAGGTTTTAGTCAACGTTTGGAATAGCAGCTTATTTAACTCGCTTTTGGCATCAATGTTTGATGGATGTTTTATTTTAATTATATACTTTATATTGTGACCTCTAACTATAGAATACCAGCTAGCTTTGGTTCAATTTTTGTTTATTGTTAAGAGTCAGTTAGGGTCACAGTTGGGAACAAATTTAAACTAATGATTTGGTGATTATGTGTAACATGTGGAGTCTGCAAACACGGTTCAAGCACAAGTAAAGTGACTATCGAAAAACGCGTTTTCCATATGAAAGTTGAGGAATTCGTGAAGCTTCTGAAAGAAAAAAAAATATTTGGACACGTACAGGAGGTAAGAAACATTTTTCCTTTAAAAATCTATTATATGGTTCAAGTAGTTCGTCCAAAACGTACACGGTCTTTAAGTTATGTTTCTCAAGATATTTATACTGTAGATATGAAAAATAATGATATTGTTTACCGTAGTCGTCGATGTTGTCGCTTTACATGCCTTATAAAATGCACTTTGGGTTACAACTAATAACAACCCAGTTAACCATGAACAAAGTGTTTGAATTTGACCCGTTCTTCTTTACTGTGTATCTAAGTATTCTTTTTTTTTCGTATTTAACGTATGGATCAAACAACTCTTATTTGACCCATCTTGGCTCAAAGTCCAAGTTATCTAATCAGTGTAATCATCGGTAAGTTACAGTTGCCTACAATTCTCTTTTTTGTCAATGTTTGACGGAGGTTTTAGTCTAATTATATACTTTATATAGCACTAATTGTAAAATGCACTTTGGGTTATAAAATGCACTTTGTATAAAATGCACTAATTGTATTAATATGAGATATCTGAAAACTCTAACTTATGATCAACAAAATGAGTTGGAGAGTGAAGTGTCTAATGTGGAGATCAAGAGGGCAGTTTGGGATTGCGGAACCGATAAATCCCCCGACCCGGATAGAGTCACTTTTGGCTTCTATAGTCGATTCTGGAAGATTATTGAAAATGACGTGTATGATGCTGTTAAGTATTTCTTCACATATGGTAATATCCCCAAAGGTTGCAATTCGTATTTCATAGCTTTAATTCCAAAAATTCCGGATGCGAACATGGTAAAAGATTTTAGACCTATTATTAAGTCTTATTAAACCTATGTGATACAATCGGTTCATATCATGTTTTTTTAATGCGAACGGTTCATAAGTTTAAATGGAGAGCTAACTTACTCAAATAACTACGCGTAGGTTGTAAGAAAATAAGAGACATAGACTTTTTAGGCGACCATCTAATCTCATATTTGACTGACGTTATATCGTAACAAGCCTCGAATGATAAAACTAAGATTAAAAGGTGGCAATCGGTTTTGGACACGTGGTTTACATGCAAAGGATTATACATCATCTTCATTTGGTTGTTTGCCACCGAATGTTTCCTTCGCCACTCGGTCTCCTTTTTTATACATTTTTTGTACGAGAGGTTAGCAGAATAATATATGTACAATGTATTTTGCAATAAAATGACAAGATGTTTACGTTGTAGCAAAAGTTATTGATTTTTATAGGTTTTTGGAAGGGTGCACAATACGTGTTGTCACATAAAGCTTTCACTTAAAATGAGTTTGGTGTTTTTATTAGTTTTGTATATAAACAAGTTTAAAAAACCCGCGCTTCGCTGCGGCAAGTTTTGTTAAAAAAATCGGTTAAGGGAGTGTTTTCTTTTCCCGGAGTAGTTTTTGTTAACCCGCATGTTGCCGTAGGAGTATTATGTCGACTCGTTCCAATGATATCAAGTTACAAAAGTCAAAATATCGTGTCACGGCATACAATTTACAATATAAGTTCATGACATATTTTATATGAGGAAACCTAAGCAGATCACTAACGAATGTACTTTTTTATCATTTACTTTGAACACGCCTGAAACATATATGGTGCTTAAAAGATAAAAATAATAAACCTAATATCGATTGGAGGCAGGTTAACGTTACTTAAGTCAGTTTTAGGATCGATACCAATTTTTCACATGTCGATATATAGAGCCCCTTTGAGTGTGTTGCGTACTTTAGAATCTATTCGTAGTAATTTTTTAAGGGACACGATATTAACAGTAACAAAGCTTTATGGGTTAATTGAAAAAAAATGTTGGCGTCTAAAGAAAAAGGGGGCCTGGGAGTTTCAAGTTTATTTGCTTTAAATAGAGATCTAATGTTTAAATGGATATGGAGGTTCTATACGCAAAATACTTTGTTATGGGTGCGGGTCGTTAAGGCGATTCACGGGGACGATGGTAATGTTGGAGGACACGTTAAATCTGGTGCGCTGGTTGGATATTGTAAGGGAAAATCACGCGTTGAAAACTAAAGGTATCAACTTACTTGATTGTATGCATGTTAAATTGGGGAATGGTGATAAAACTGTTTTTTGGAAGGATATTTGGATTGATGGTAAAACTCTTAAGAATCGGTTCCCGCTCATTTATAGTCTTGAATCTTGCAAATTAATCACGGTGGGTGCGAAACTTGCGCAGCCTAGTTTGGAATATTATTTTCGAAGAAATCCGAGGGGTGGAGTCGAGTAGGATCAATTCAACGAGTTGTTAGCTTTGGTGCATGATGTTTTTTTAATTCCTATGCCTGACAGATAGAAATGGGACTTGGAGAGCTCAGGAGATTTTTCTGTTGCGTCGATTAGAAAGATTATTGATGATAAATCGCTTTCGGATGTTGACTCGAAAACTCGGTGGATAAAATATGTGCCGATAAAGGTGAATGTTCATTCTTGGAAGGTTAAGAAAGATTCTCTTCCAACGAGGTTTAATGTTTCACGCAGAGGTATTGATATTGATTCCATTATGTGTGCTATTTGTGATAATGGGGTGGAGACGTCTAGACACTTGTTCTTCTATTGTTGCATGGCTAGACAAATTGTTCGCAAGATCACTCGTTGGTGGGATGTTTCTTATGTTGAGGTCGAATCATACGAAGATTGGTATAATTGGCTTGTGAACCTGCGGATTTCTTCAATGCATAAACAGATGTTCGAAGGTGTTTTCTATGTCATGTGGTGGCACTTATGGTCGTTTCGTAATAAGCTCATTTTTTATTCTAAACCTCCTTCGCATGCGTTGTTTTTTGATGATGTAGTTTCTATGTCTTTTTATTGGTGTAGGTATAGATGTAATGCGTCGTTTAGTTGGTACGATTGGGTTAAAAACCCGAATCTTGTCATTGTGTAATTGCTAGCTTGTTGCTAGTTTTGTTTCAATAAAATTGCTGTTAAAAAAAATGCACTAATTGTATACTTTATATAGCACTAATTATATGCTTGCTGAAGAATGCGAAGAGAGCAAATATTTCCTTGATGTGCTCAATCTATTTGATTGAAGGATGTACGAATAAGAATGTGTCTTCACCAAATTAGTTGTGCACATCAGGTTCTGCAAACTACAAAGAATGGCACAAACATGTACCATTCTAACAAGTATGCGTCGTTTACATTGGCATACATTGTATGTGGCTTTACGCATTGTTTTTAACAGCTTTGGTATGCTGTTCTATTTAAGCTAAAATTGTATCTAAGCATTCCAAACACGATTTATATTTAACTATTGTTTTGTTTGTTGCCGTTGTGTTGCAAATAATCAACGTAAAATCCTGCGCTCCGCCGCAGAGCGCGGGTTAAAAACCTACCGCCGCAGAGCGCGGGTTAAAAACCTAGTTAATATTAACCATCGGTACCTCGATACTTACGCATCATCTTCATGTACCATGCATAACAAAATATGATATTGCACAAGAATTTAATTAGGATTTAACGTTGCACATGAACACAAACGTCTATTTTGGCTTTCGAACAAAAGCTTCTTGGTTACAAATAAGACCACAATGATCAAAACTAACATAAACTGATTTCATGATCACCTAAATACATTTGTGCGGCCATGTATTTACTAAAACTCGAAATCATGCATTAAAACAACCCGTAGCCAGCACATTCAGCATCACTCACACTCACCATCCTGGGTGATGATCTTGTCGACAAGACGGAAGATCGACGAAGACAATGGCGAGCCATTAAACGGCAATCTTGATGGCCTTCACGTTGATCGGTCGCTTGAACACAAAAATGATCCTTGGAGAGTATTGATGCGTGCTTGATAAATTGCTGCCGAGTTGAAACTATCAGACGAAAAGACGGTCGTTTCTAGCGCACCTTGAGTATTTATATAACACGTTTTAACCGCATTCTGGTGGCTCGACATTATGTGTATATGTGGTATCCAATTTCAGGCGGTGATGACATCCGTTATTGGCTCGACAGTATGTGTATATGCCTTATATATGGTATCATAGCCAAGCAAGGTGAATCCAATTTATATCTACACACCAGCACAAGAAAACATAAATTGAAACATATGACAATCGTCCTTTCAGCCTACAAAATTACAATAGCGAAGCAAACAACAACGTTTAAGACCTCGATTTAGACTTTAAATCAAGAAAATTCCAAGTTATAAAATTACTTGGGCCTTGGCTCATAAAGACGGTTGCACTTTTAATATTCTTTTTGCCACGCCAAAACCAAAAATCAAATGACGTCGTTCAGCCTAAACGCACTTTCAAAGGAAATTTGGCATGGTTGCTTCATATAGGTCATTCTTAGTTACACTTGATAATTATAAGATACCATATATTACAGTCATAAATTTTACAAAGCCTATATGTCAAATGCATTGTAGATACAGTCATAAATTTGACACTCATTGGCGAAGGAAAATGGTAAAAGAGTAATATGTCTTGTAATAGTGAAGTATTTTAAAGTGTATGCATTGTAAAGGTTGAGTCTAGTTTCATTTAAGTTAAGTCTGCATCGTCATCATTTCTGGATTTAAGCTCTGAATCCCCTCTCCAATTAATCTTATTGTTCTCCAATCTCCCAACTACATTTTCATCCAAATTATAGCAACAGATGCAAAACAATCAAATGTGTTGTGTTATCGGTTTTTAGTTAAAAAGAAATGTAAACATGTGTGTTTTGATGTTTTTCTTTTATAAGCAACGGAATAACTTTATAATCTTTTGTTATGTTAGAAATCATGTTTAGAGACTTCTAAATTTTGTAAGAAGTTGACACCATCTTCTCTAGTTCAACACAACTCATATAAAGTTTCCGATAAAGTTCTAGAACAACGTACTGTCATTGTAAATTCATATATACTAAGGTCCAGTAAACAATATAATAAATATACTATAGTTGACACCACGGCCGATTAATCATATCAGATTATCAGTAGACTCTAATACAATTTGTCCCAATTCTGTCACTTGATCAAATATATATAGTGACAGTAGCATAAAAAAAGTTTTCGGGAAAGATAGTTATATATGGTAGCTTGAACCACAATACCTCTCGTTACATTAGTAAAAATACTACTCGTTATGTGATCTCAAAATCTTTTGAAATTGATAAAAAGTGTGTGCCACATGGTCTAAAGAGTGTAATGATCTTTATGTGCTTCTTTAATGAGGGAATACGGCACATACTTGTGATCCTACACCAAAGAATAGTGTAACCACTGAGCATTTGTATTATCAAGTAGTAATACACAAAGATTTAAAAAGTAAAATAAGATATTAACTTTTTGGAATGGGATTGGTGAAAATTATTATTAAGTGGCAGATTTAAATATAGTGAGTTATATATGAGAATCTAAAGATTTTGCTTGAAGGAAAGTATACAAAGATCAAAGCTAACACAAGTTCTATGAATTCAACCAACCTCCCCACTTATTTTATTCACAACATCGGTCAACTACTTTTACAGGTTTTGAGTTCAAAACATATTACAAAAGAAAGACTCACAACTAAAAGCTTGATTCTCACAGATTGAGATGCCCAAGACGAATACTAGTTTATGAGAGAAAATAACAAGAACATAATGAAAAGTAATACGTAAATAACTTAGCTATCTTCTTCCTTTTATACTCTCACAAGTTTCAACTTCAGTCCTTCTGTTAATAGCTGATTAGCTCCTTCCACTTTCCATAAGCTCACTTCAAACCCTACAGTTACAAACAACTTGTATGCAAACTACAAAAGTTAAAATAAGCTTACCTTACTTAACTTTTAGTCTTTAACTTACTTTCATCATTAGTCCTTAGTACATGACTTGGATTATTATTCTGAATATTCCCCCTTAAGCCAATCCTGTACAAATCATATAATCCCAGATTCTCACAACATCTATTACGATCAACAACACTTAACCCCTTTGTAAAAAATATTAGCTGTATTTTCAGCTAACTTAATTTTCACAGTTTTAACAACACGATCTGCCACTTTTTCTCTTAAGAAGAATAATTCAATCTCAAAATGCTTTTTCCTCTCATGGAAGACAGGATTTGCAGCAATTTGAATAGCTGAACTATCATCACAATGTAATGGAACAGGGAGATATATTTTAACATTCAACTCATTCACAACTTTAAGAATCCACATAACCTCACAGGTTACACTATTCATTGCTATTTATTCTGCCTCAGTAGAAGACTTAGACAACATAGATTGTTTTTTACTTTTCCTGGATATCTCTTTACCCAGAATTATAGCATATCTTGTCACAGACCTTCTAGTGACCTTGCATTTAGCCCAATCAGAATCAACAAACACACTCAAATTCATAGTGTTGTGTTTACAAAAAAGATATTCCCTTTCCAGGAGCATTCTTTAAGTATCTTAACACTCTAAATGCAAGCTTTAAATGAGACTGTAAAGGAGCATGCATATACTGACTAAGCACATGAACGTCATAGCATATATCTGGTCTAGTATGTGTCAAATAGATCAACTTACCTACTAACTTTTGATAATAATTTATACCAGTTAGAGGCTTGTCATTCTCAATAACACCACCCTTATTTCCTTTAACAACAAACTCTTTAGACTCAATAGGAGTACCACAAGGTTTGCAAGCAAGCATACCAAAGTCTGCTAACAATTTCAACCAATACTTTCTTTGAGAAAGATACAGATTACCATTTGATTCCAACACCTCAATACCTAAAAAATACTTCAATTTTCCAAGATATTTAATTAAGAATTTTGAACTTAAAAAAGTTTTAAAACTATTAATCTCATCAATATTATTACATGTAACAACTATGTCATCAACATACACAAGTAATATGATGAACAGTCCATCTTTATCTTTGATAAACATTGAAAAATCATTTTTACTTTGTTTAAAATCATTTTCAAGTAAAACTGAAGTAAGTTTTTCATTCCACTTTTAATCCATAAAGAGACTTAACCAACTTACAAACTCTTGCATTAGACTTATCAAAGTACCCAGTCATATAAACATCTTCAGCCAAATCACCATATAAAAAGGCATTGTTTATATCTAACTGATATAAAGGCCAATTATGATAAACAACAATAGACAAAACACATCTCACAGAAACAATCTTAACCATAGGAGAAAAAGTTTCTTAATAATATATTCCTTCTATTTGATTAAAACCTTTGGGAACAACTCTAGCCTTAAATCTTTTTACTTCTCTAGTAGACTTATATCTCACCTTAAAAACCCACTTACTACCTATTGGTTTTCTACTAATAGGTAACTCAGTTAACACCCAAGTTCCATTCCTATTCAAGGCTTCCATCTCTAAATTCATAGCTTCAATCAACCTTATATCCTTTAATGCTTCATCAAAGGTTTTAGGTTCAACAATTTTATTCAAGCTAGTAGAGAAATTAAAGTTTTCTAGACTACGATTGAAATAGTTAACTTGTTTGTCTATGTTATATTTGACCTTAGAATCAACTCTAAAATAACTAAACTTTTTAGGCATACTTGTCTTTCTAGAATACCTTCTCAGATTCACCTCATTCTGATTGTCTTGAACCATATTAGGTGTTTTAAACATTTTATTAAACTCTTGATAAAAACTGTCATCACCCTTAGAATCTTTATCATTTTCTTCAAGTGTTGCATTTTCATCTATGTCACAGACTGCTTCTTCTGTTGGTTCACTGTCATCAGGATGCTCACTTTCATCCCTTTTAGTGTAACACGTGTTTTCAGTACCTTCAGATGACATAGGGTCTATGCCTTCACCTGTTTCAAAATCCTTATCTCTCCTATCATCATAGGGTTCACTTGACCAAGACTCCTTCTCATCATTATTGAAAAAATAAAGACTATTTTACTCTTCAAAAACCATTTCATATTTTTAAAAGGAAACACAGTCTCATAAAACTTCACATCTTCTGAATAAAAAACCTTTTTACTTTCAAGACTAAAAAGTTTATATCCTTTCTTATCATTTTAATAACTAATAAACACAAACTTTTTAGATCTAGATGAGAATTTGCCAGAGTCATTAAGCACAGTAGAAAAACACAAACAGCCAAAAGTTTTTAAATAGGATAGATTTGGTTCAACACTAAACACTAGTTCATATGGTGACTTTCCAGACAAGATAGAGCTTGGTAACTTGTTAATTAGATAAACAACAGTTAAGATACGCTCAATCCATATGTTTAATGGTACTCCCCCGTGAAACATGAGGGCTCTACCTACATTCAATAAATGTCTATGCTTCCTCTCAGCAATACCATTTTGCTGAGGGGTATATGGACAAGAGGTCTGATGAAGTATACCTTTTTCCATACAAAGCCTTTCCATGTTTTGATTGATAAACTCAGTGCCATTATCACTTCTAAAAACTTTAATAGTTTTATCAAAATAGTTTTTAATCAAGTTAAAGAAACCAACACTATGGTGGAATACTTCATCTTTCCCCCTTAAAAAGAAATACCCAAACATCTCTAGTAAAATCATCCACCACAGTCAAGAAGTACTTATACCCCTCCTTACTTTGAACCTTATAAGGACCCCGCACATCTAAGTGAACAATTTGTCCAAGAACCTTGGATTTATGTTCACTTAAAGGAAAAGGGTCTCTTGTTTGTTTGTCCTTATGGAAGACATCACACACATTATTAGTTTTATCTTTTTCAAAATCAAATTTTTTTTCAAAATGTTTAGGACCTTATCAGATGGATTACCAAGTCTGTTATGCCAAATACATTTAGATAAACAAGATACTTTGATGTTATTATTAACAAATCTCTTACCTGTATTTAAAAAATACAGCCCATTACTCTCATTACTAGTCCCCACTTGGGTCCTTGAAAAGAGTCATGAATAACAAAAACATTTTCATCAAACATAACTCTGTATTTATTATCCTTGCTTAGTTTCTGCACAGATAGAAGACTGACTTTATATCCAGGCACAACTAAGACATCATGAATGACAATCTTATCAGTCAACCTAAGGCTACCCACATGGGTGACAACATCCTTTGTACCATTAGGATGACCAACTATCATATTAAGCTTAGAAACCTCAACAACATTAAACATATTCAGAATGGTATAAGTCATATGTTGACTTGCACCAGAATCAATAATCCATCCAATATAAAGTTTATAAGACTTTATATTAGAATTATGATTGAAGAATCTAGAAGAACAGAAACCGATAACACAATTAATACCTGTAATGTTTCCAGGCATACTGCTGGAACGAGACTTATCACTAATCAAGTCCATCAACCGCTTATATTGCTCATCAGTGAAAGAATTCTTAAAAATACATTTACAAAATATTTTCTAATTAAAAGAAATGTTTTATTAAAAACTTAAAATTTGAAATTCAAATCCCCCCCCCAAATGGAAGGTTCCATAACAGATACAACCTTCACCACAAAAAGATAAAAATGGGAGCGGAGTCTAGTGGCGGCCCCCTTATATATAAGGGACAGTCGGGACCGCCCCCAGATAGCCGTTGGGATTTCGTGACTATAAATACTGGTCCATTCCCAGTAGAAAAACATTTCTCTTTGCACGAATTTTTTTAGTCTTTTCTTTCTCTCTCTCTAAACCTTCTTTCTCTCACTAAAACTCTTGATCACTAACATACTTAGATCTTGTTTTAAGTGATCTAATCTCTTCTTCTCATTTCTTCCCTCTCATTCAAGTGCAAAAGAAGAACACTCGTATTCGTCAAGAAATGAAGTGTTAATTAGTGATCTCTCCTCTCTTCTTCTAAGTACCAAAATTCTATTGTATTTATCTTGTGTATTTGTGTGATTTAGATATTGTGTAGATCCGATAGTGTAGATCTTGTGAGTATGTATATCTTGTGAAGAGGTAAATTGGTTCTAGCTAAGATTAGGACTCGACATTTAGCTTAGTGCCGGAAAATAACGTAAGCGACGTGTAAACGGTTTTCTCCGCCTAAAGGGAGCTTGTTGACATAGTGAAATCTCGAGTGAGATACTCGGGGAGTGGAGTAGGGCGAAGAGGTGCTTCGTAGCCGAACCACTATAAAATCTTGGTGTCTTGGTCTGGTTGTTTCTTTCCTTATCTCTTTACATTATTATAGGTATGTAACTCTTTTTTAGTTTAGAAGGTTATTTGCTTGTTCATATTTGTGATTTAATTGAACATATAAACTTTTGATCTATACATTTTTGAAAGTAAAATTTTAAAACGTAAAACCCATTTGTAAACTATTCAACCCTCCCTTCTAAGTTTCCACAATAGTATCAGGAGAAATGTCACTATACAAGATTTTTTGTAAACTATTCAACCCCCCTTCTAGTTTCCACAATTGGTATCAGGAGCAAGGTCACTCAAGATTTTTAAAATATATTGTATTTTAAAGCTTGGATCGATCTATGGATTCCGACAAATATCTAGAAGGGCAATCTATGCAAAGACCACCACTTTTTGAAAGCGATAGTTTTATTTATTGGAAAAATAGATTCGAGACATATGTTAAATCAAAAGATCTAGATCTTTGGCATGTTATTACTAACGGTGATTTTCAACCTATTATTCAAAATCCGGAAACCAAACTTGATGAGGTTGTTCCTTTTGAAAAACAAAGTGATGAACTTAAAAGAAGGCTTGCGAAAAATAATGAAGCCAAAATGGTTATTTACAATGCTTTGCCAAGAAAAGAATATGAAAGAATTTTCATGTGTAACACGGCAAAAGAAATTTGGAAAACTTTGTTAATCACCCATCAAGGTAATAGCCAAGTCAAAGATAATAAGATCGACCTTTTGGTTCAACAATATGAACAATTCATCATTTCCGAAGACGAATCTATAGATAGTGCTTTTGCTAGATTTAATACTATTATTACTAGTCTTAAAGCTCTTGATGAAGGTTATTCTAGTAAGAACTACGTAAGAAAGTTTCTTAGAGCTCTACATCCTAAATGGAGAGCAAAGGTCATGGCGATTGAAGAGTCGAAAGACTTAACGTCACTATCTCTTGATGAAGTGATCGGGAACCTCAAAGTTTACAAAATGATCATCAAGAAAGATTCCGAAATAGTCAAAGCAAAAGTTGAAAGAAAATCTATTGCTTTAAAGGCTAAAAAAGAATCTAGTGATGAAGAGTGTTTGACTTCCGGTAGTGAAGACGAAAAGTACGCCATGGCGGTAAGAGACTTCAAGAAGTTCTTTAAAAGAAGAGGTATATTCGTGAGATAACCTCGGAACGACAAAAAGACATTCCAAAGAAGCCGTGATGACAAGAATGGTAAAGGTGATAGAAAATGCTTTAGATGTGGCGACCCGAATCATCTTATTGGAGAATGTCCAAAACCACCGAAAGATAAGAACCAAAGAGATTTTGTCGGAGGCTCTTAGACCGATAGCGGTGATGAAGATGATGAAAAGGTCAAAGATGAAATGTGTCTTGTAGCTCACGCATAAAGTGAGGTATGTTCCGAATCATCTTACTTTAGTGATGAAAACTCATCAATTAATGATATAGCTTTAGACAACGAATATGATAAGTTATGCAAAATGAGTCTAAAGATAATCACTAAAAACAAAAAGTTAAAAGCTACTAGAAATAGTCTAGAAAACGAGCTTAAAGAATTAAAAGATAAATTGTCCACACTCGAGAAAAACAAAGGAGTTGATCTCGACTGTGCAATGTGTCATATACTTAAAATTGAGAATGATAAACTCAAAGATGAATCTACTAGATTAAACAAATTTGAAAAGAGTACACATTGCTTAAATGAAATGTTAAGTAATCAAAAACCCTCCGGTGATAAATTAGGTTTAAGGTTTAATTTATTTGAAGCATCATCTAATGGAACTAAGGAAATAAAATTTGTGAAAGCTCAGAAAAAGGCGTATTCTGATGGAGGTCCATAAATATAGGCGGCCCCCAAAATAAATATGGGACCGCCACCAGCAACGCCTGAATCTGAGAAAACTGTGTCTTTAAAAAAATTCATTTTGGGTCCTAGACCAAAACATATAATTGTAAACAAAGACAAAGTTTTCGTTGCTAGTAACAATGAAGTTAAACAATTTTATAAGCCATTGTCAAAACCCGGAGTTGGATTTTCTAAACCCAGTTTTGGATCAAAAACTACACCTCCTAGAAGAGTCAATAATAATTACTCTCGTCCCAAAACACCGCAACCAAAAAGACATTTTGGTCGAGAAAACTAACCTCATGGCTTTCCCGTAAGTTGGAATAACTTTCCACGTCAAAGTTACATGCCATGGGAAATGTGTCTTCCATTCTCACATCCCAACCAATTGCATCAAATGCAAGGGATGTTTGGCACTAACAACTTTGGACCCATGAGATATTGGGGACCAAATGTTTGAGTTATTGTCTTATATAAATAGATATGCCTTGGAGTCGACTTGGAGCCCGACGAATGGATCAAGGATAGCGGATGCTCTAAACATATGACGGGCAACCGAAAGCTCTTCTCCACTTACAAGGCATACAATGGAGGTAACATCATTTTTGGTAGTAATCTTCGCGGTAACATCATTGGCAAAGGTACGATTTCTAATGACTCTCTCAAAATAGATAATGTAGAACATGTTGATAACTTAGGATTTAATTTGTTAAGTATAGGACAAATATGTGAAAATAAGTGTAGAGTAACTTTCTCTGAACATGATAGTGAAATTACCAAGGACGGTAAAGTCATAGGTAGAGGTATTAGGAAGAAAGGCTTATATGTGATGAGATTAGAAAATAAGCCTAAGGATCAAATTTGTCTAACCACGATTGATGAAAATTCCACCTTGTGGCATAGGAGATTAGGACACGCAAATATGCGTCTCATTCAATCGTTGGCCTCTAAGAAATTAGTTAGAAACTTACCTAAGCTTAAGTCAACATTTTTGTGATGCTTGCAAAATAGGAAAACAAGCTCACGCTAGTCACAAAGCTAAGAATGTAGTCTCAACGACTAGATGCTTAGAACTTCTCCATATGGATCTCTTCGGTCCATCTGCCGTACGGAGTTACAGAGGAAATCGTTACACCGTAGTCATAGTAGACGACTACTCTAGGTATACTTAGACTAGATTTCTTAAGGATAAAACCAAAGCTTTTGATCAATTCAAAATATTTAGTAGGAAAATCCAAAACCAATTAGGTTGTTCAATAGTGTCAATAAGAACCGACTACGATAGAGAATTTGACAATGAGATGCAATTTGGAGAGTTTTGCAATACCAACGGTATTACACATAACTTCTCGGCTCCACGTACTCCTCAATCAAATGGTGTGGTCGAAAGGAAAAATAGGACACTTCAAGAAGTGAGTAGGACTATGTTGAATGCGCAATCGTTACCACAAAAGTTTTGGTATAACGCCGTAGATAATTCAAAACTATTTTGCTAAATAAGAAAACGAAACCACTAACCAAAACCAAAAAAAAAACAAACACGAAAGCAAACTATTATAAACTAACAAAACTATACCACCCATGGCGAATGATACCAAAGTCGGAAAACCAATAAACACTTTCACTTTCATATTGAAACACAGAAATAAAGATAGATAATATTGGAAGAAGTTTAGAGAGAAGTTAGAGGAGATGAAGGTAGAGAGAAGAAAAGTGCGGAAGATTACTTGGCAAATTACAAATGAGGATTAACAAGATCCATACCCCCTCACCATACTTGGAGAGGGGTATTTGATAGTTAATACCAAGAGGCTTATGCCTGTTATATTCTACGGGCCAGGCTCGGGTTTACTTGGGCTTTCGCCCGATACACGTGACCCGGTCTAGATTTACATTGAAGAGCCGTTACCCGTGTAGCCTATCACAACGTATATTATTTTAGTGACTGAGACCTAAGATAGTTATGAACGAACTTCCATTGTTCGACTCATTATTTTGAGGCTAACAACCCGAACTTAAGGTCATTATTTATTTTGACTTATATATTTATTTTCTAAATTATAAAAAAATTTCTATTTTGTTATTTTGTCGATTTTGGAGAAAATCGTCGGATTTAAGAAAAAGTGCTATGCGATAAAGAATTTAACCGTTTTTTGGCAACACGAAATCAACGATCCGTATTTTGCCTCGTATGCAATTATATCTTTATTTTTATAAAGTTTTCATATGTGAAACCGAGTCGAAACTCACGATTAGGAAAAGATTCCGGACTAGAAAAGTTTTTAGCGAGGATTATATGGTATTGTTAGTTAGGAAAAAGAGGCGAAGCCTACT
Organism: Tanacetum coccineum; assembly: GCA_026074375.1. Classification (NCBI taxonomy): domain Eukaryota; kingdom Viridiplantae; phylum Streptophyta; class Magnoliopsida; order Asterales; family Asteraceae; genus Tanacetum; species Tanacetum coccineum. The sequence goes on from BQNB010012400.1 coordinate 43,382, forward strand.
TTTCTTCTCCTTTGCTCGACAACCCAACAAAAACCAACACCCCTTCTATATTTTTTTTTATGTATAAACTTGATCCATATTTTAGTTGAGGCCCAAGACCAAGCCCTTTCTCCTTTTTTTTATATAAACACATCGACACACATACATATCAGACATAATCAAAATAGAAAAAAAAAACCCATTTGTCTTCTCCTTCTTCTCCCTGGTTCGACTCATCAACCTCCAAAACCATCAATTCCATCTTCAAAATCCTATAAAAACTACTCCTTTTAGCCCTAAATCAATACTATTATAAACCTTAATCATTCCTCAATGATAAAAACCACCATGCATCAAGTTACTCAAGCCCTTGATTTTTAGAAGATCTTCCATTTTCAAGATTTAAAGATTTTTGTTGTAAAAGAAGCAAATAGGATTCGATTGTGAATTATTTGGGTAAGCAAAAATCAATTTTCGGTCTTGTCTTGGCCTTCCCTTGGCCACGGCAGCAAACCCACACCCCTTTGGGTTTGTGTTTGATCCCCATGTTGCCTCTATTTGTGTTGAAAGTCTCTTTTAAAAACCCTAGATGGTTATTTAATTTTTATAGTTATACAGTTTGACTGTTTTTATGATGGAGGAGCACAATAGCCCAAATGATAGGTTCACTAAATGCAATGATTAATCATGTTGTTCCCCCTCCAATTACATGGAACCCATTAACCCTAGAGCTGATATATCATTGCAGTACTTGATGATATGCTTTAAGAAATAAAATCATAGAGTCTTAAGACAACTGAAACTAACAAACTGTAGGTACTCACAAATGAAGCAACTATAGGTAAAAACCGTAAGACTGTCAATGAAACAATTGTGTCTAAGTCAAAGATTACTAGGGAATGAAGTCATCATTGAGGATTGGACCTAGATGATGAGGATGTGTGTGTCTGACAAAACTGTTAGTTTATGATAATCCTAATGTGACTCCAAGAGCTGTTAGGAGTCAAGCTGAGTAAAAGTGTCAAACTTCACAAATACTAAGGATGATTTTAAGAAATACATACAATAAAAGCTTAATTGTTTGCAAAGCACTTGCCCACTTGATAAAAACTTGATTTCTATAGACCAAAAAGAGTCCTGAACCTATGGTTAAGAATGTGGTCAATACTGGGAAGAGTGTAGTCAAACCAATATGGGATTATGGCAAAAGGGTAAATCACCAAAACTTTTCAAAAAATTTGACATATCCTCATCCAAAAAGGACCTTTAACCCATCAGCAGTACTAACCAGAGCAGGTTTAGTTAATACTGATAGATCAAATGTTAGTACTGCTAGGTCTATTAGTACTGTTAGGCCTGTTAGTACTGCTAGGCCTTTGGCCTCAAAAATAGCACAATCTAATAGTGTTATTAGACCAAATCACCCAAGATTGGAAATTGTAAGACCAAAAGCCTCAAACTCACCAATCAAGAGGTCTTACAACACCCAACCAGTTTATAGACCCAAAGACTTAAAAACTGATGTGAAAACTTTTGGGGTTAAAAACATGACTACTGTTGGGACCGAGGAGTATTAGTTTTATTAAGGGTAAGGTGTAAAATCCTTAAAAAGGATAAATGGGTATGGAGGGCCAAAAGATGAATGACCAGGGAACATGGTTTACAAATATTAATGGCACTTCCATGCTCAAGAAGTTTGAGTTTGTAAACCCAAAAAGGGTTTTCCAAGTCAGTATTGACTTGGATCCCTAAGATGATACTAATTCACTTACTTTTGTGCAGGCAATCAATATCTTGGTACAGGATCATGCAGTGTGATAGTGATTGCTCTAGCCATATGACTGGCAACAAAGCTTATCTTTCAGAATATGAAGATTTCAATGGAGGCTTTGTGGCTTTTGGAAGTGATCCCAAAGAAGGTGAAATCTTTGGAAACAACTTTGAAGAGGAAATCCAAGAAGGTGATTGTGTCTGAATCAGAGAGTGAAGAACCAGAGGATCAGGGGAGGAAACATTACAGGATATTGATGATGAACCTCTTAGTTTCATTTGGTTAGAGAATCCTATGAAAGAAATCAATATATTTTTGTATACTCCAACAAAAGCTTCAGGGAGGCTTCAAGAAGAAGAATCAGTCCAACATCTTGGAGGCAGCTAAAACAGTCTCAAAGGTTGCATCTCAGGTGTTAGCAAGGAAAAAATCAACTGATAATGGCAGAGATACAGGAGGAAGCAAGGTTTAATTTGCTAAAAATCTTGATACTGTATTGGATGCTGAAGAAGAAGATAATACTCAGGCAAAGAAGAGAATAAATACTGGTATTGAAGAAGTTAGTACTGGTGGTACTAAAGTTGATTCTGGTACTGCTAGTAAAAGGGGTCAAAGGGAAGGAAAGGCTCCAATGGTTGATGAGGATATTCAGGCTACTCACAACAACAACAAAAAAACAATTGAGATAAGAGGAAGCTAGATTGGAAGAGGCTATAAAGTTGCAAGCTCAATTGGATGAATAAGTTGCAAAGCAGATTCATTTAGATAAATGGGAGCTCAAAGAATGGCAGAAAGAAGCTTAACAGAAACGAACAAAAGAAAAGAAAAGCTCAAGTTCAATTTGAAGCTCAGTTTTATACGAAGAAGACTGGGACAACATAAGAGCCAATCTAGAATCAAATGCAGTGTTGTCAAAAGATGTTTGGGACAAAGATTGTGCTTGAACAAGATTTGCAAAAAGAATGGTAGATATGATAATCAAAGAAAGAAACACTTTGGCAGAGGAAAGAGCTAGGCAAAGAGAAACAAACCTATGACTCAGTCACAGTTAAGAATCTATAATGTCAAACTATCTTAAGAATCAATGAACTTAAAGCAAACTCAGTTTAAAGAAGTTTAAGTTTGAGAGATTAAAAAAGAGTTTGATAAGCTAGTTCAGCAGATTGATACTTTTGTTCCTATAAATCTTGAAGCTACAAAGGCAAAATTGAAAAGATACGGAGAAGAGCTTCAGACAAAGACCTCAAAGAAACAAAGGTTTGATGATAAAGATGTTCCAATTATAGGAGAAAAAGTTGCTGAGGTAAAGGAAGAAGAGACAGTAAAAAGAATAGGAAAAAGAAAGAAGCAAAAGGCTAGAAAAGGTATAAAGATTGACAAGAGTGCACAAGAAGATTCAGAAACTGATAAAGAGGAATCAGATAGAAGCTAGTGATCCTACTCCTTTGACTACTAAAATCTATAGTGGGCAAATAGGAAGATATTTTCAGCAAGGTCGAAAGAAGTGTTATCAGATAAAAATAGCAAATGGTTCTCTGATAAGACTACACGAGTTTTAGAGCTATGATTAAAGACTTCACAAGAGAGGATCTTATAGAGTTATACAGATTGGTAACGCAGAAGTATGAAACAAATAGGCCTGAAGATGCTTATAACAGAGTGCTTATTAGGTATCCTAAGGACTATGTTTGATCCACCTCTCAATGAAGATGATATTTAGTAGGCTGACCACTTCAACAAAAGATGGTCATTGGAGTAGTGTTTAAGATAAATGTGTGAAGTACACTGTTTGACTTTGGAGGCATGCACAATCTATATGTTAGCAGATAGAAAGTATCCATTGTCAAGTGATGCTGAAAGTGCACAAAATCTGATAGTATGGCAAATTAGAAGATATTTCAGCAAGGTCAAAGAAGTGTTTATCAGATAATAAGAGCAAATGGAGCTGATACAATCTACATGAGTTTTGGAGCTATGATTAAAGACTTCACAAGAGAGGATCTTATAGAGTTATACAGATTAGTAATGCAGAAGTATGGAACAAATAGGCCTGAAGATGCTTATGACAGAGTGCTTTGGAGTGATCTCAGGACTATGTTTGATCCACCTCTCAATGAAGATGCTATTTGGAGCTTACCACTTCAACAAAAGATGGTTAGTTGGAGTTATTATAATAAATGTGAAGTACATTGTTTGACTTTGGAGGCATGCACAATCTATATGTTAGCAGATAGAAAGTATCCATTGTCAAAAGATGCTTGCCAAGTGATGCTGAAAATGAAGCTTCTGGATGGAAAAATGAATGAAGTTTTTTATAAACTTTTGAAGATGATTGAGAAGTAAGCTGGGATTAGAAAGTGATGAAGTTATCAGTAGCGGTGGGCATGTTTTTGGAAACTGTGGACTATTATGGAAGTGATAAGGGTTTGGGTGTTGGCTAACCACCACACAACAAATGGTTATCAGTTCACCATGCTTAATAGACATAAGGACTGGCTAGGCCAAAGCAAACGACTTTGGTAAAGACTTCTCAAATCCGTTAATGGTTGACAGTTTACCAAAAACTGTATGGTAATTAACTCACCATGTTTTTAAAACAAAGAGTTGGCTACTCCAGAGCAAATGGCTACTGGTAAAGAGAATTCAAATCCTAGTTGATAGCTATAGTGTGCTAAAAACTATAAGGTTATCAATGCACCTTGTTACTACAATGAAGCATTGACTAGTCCATAGCAGACGACTCATGGTAAAGACTTAACAAATCCGTTGGTGGCTGGTAGTTTGCCAAAAACTATAAAGCCAACTTAGTTGGATGTTGCTGTGTAGCTGTGAAGAGAAGACAAAGACTAAAAGACAAAGTATGATCTGGTTTTTCAAAGAACATCAACATATCATCATTCAAGAAAGCTAATGGATTTGAAGACTGCTTGAATACAATTCTCAAAAGCCTAAACTGAAGACAATTGAAGAAACTTAAAGTTAACAAGTGAAGTTCGAGTTTAGGGGAGGATTGTTAAGAATTTTGTATAACAGACTTAATTCTGTTAGTATTGTAGTTAGTTCTGCTAGTGTAATAGTTAGTACTAGTAGAAGGTTTATCATAGTTAGTACTGGCAGTATTAAATAGTTTAATACTTTTAATGTATGATTTAAGTCTGCTTACGCAAAAATTAGTTAGAGTTAAAGATATGCATGAGATATCTTAGGAAAAGATATGCATTATCTTATAAGCGTTTTGTAAAGCCCATTAGGGTTTCCTTAGTCTATAAAAGGAACCCAAGGCATAGTTGGTAGATATAGTTCTACAGAATATCATAGAGATCGAATAGTAAATCATAGTTTGTAATCTGTAACTTAGGTAGATTCAAAGTTTAATATAAAAGTGTTTTGATTATATTCTTCTTTATATTGTTGATTAAATTCCGCGTAATCAATAGTGGTTAATCATTGTTTCATCATTGTTACTTTAGATTTATCTAAGGCAACAAATCCTTTACAAGCTAAAGGTTAAGATCCATTAAGCAAAGGGATCCTACAGTCACCTAAAAGAAAAACCTAGAAAATGACATTGTGGATGAAACTTTAGAGATTGATGAAATAGTCAACATTAAGGAATCTAGGAACCACCCATTAGAAAATGTCGTAGAAAACCTTAACCAAAGAACCCTTAGATCACAAGCCTCGAAAACCAGAAAAAAAAAGTAACTTCTATTGTTTATAATCAACTAAAGAAACCTCATAAACAGAGGTGTGGATGAAGCATAAGGATATGGAAAGTTGATAGTCCCATGCAGGGAGAAGATGATGTTTATAAATTCATTTTCGCTGGGGAGTTTTATTGATCTTCAAGATATATGTTATTTATATGACAGTATATTATTTATGTTATTCTCGTAATAACTAGGAAATTATTGACAATCAAAGAACACGTGGTATTTAAAATAAGTAGACGAGAACGGTATTGTTTCTCGAAATAAGGCTAGGTTAGTTGCTCAAGGCTAAAACCAATAAGAGGGCATCGATTATGATGAAACTTATGCCCCGGTTGCTAGACTTGAGCCTATTAGAATATTATTAGCTTATGCTTGTGCCTTAGACTTTAAACTATTTCAAATGGATGTAAAAAGTGCATTCCTGAACTGTTTTATCAATTAGGAGGTATACGTGGCACAACCTCCAGGATTCATTGATTTAGAAAATCTAGATCATGTTTATAAATTAAAGAAAGCTTTATATGGTCTTAAACAAGCACCCAAAGCTTGGTATGATAGATTAAAAGTTTTTTCCTTATTAAACATGAATATAAAACGGGAATGGTAGATAACACTCTTTTTACTAAGAAGAAAAGTTCAAATCTCATCATTGTTTAAATATATGTCGATGACATTATATTCGGGTTTCTACTTTGTCACGACATGTGTGAGAGATTCCAAAATCATGTCAGACGATTCGAGATAGATATTATGGGTGAACTTAACTTCTTCCTTGGATTACAAATTAAACAAATGGAAAGAGGTCTATTCTTTAATCAATTAATATATTAAAGAAATGCTTAAGAAATTTGGTCTAGAAAATCTAAACCAATGAAAACCTTATGTCCTCCGATACTAAACTCACGAAAGATGAAGAGTGTGGAAGAGTGTGAGTCGGTAGATAGTACCAAGTATCGAGGCATGATAGGTAGTTTATTATACCTAACGGCAAGTAAGCCCGATATCATGTTTAGTGTCTGCCTTTGTGCCCGCTTCCAAGAGGCTCCCAAAACCTCTCACCTTGAAGCGGTTAAGCGTATCTTCTGATACATTAAAGGCACTACGCACTTAGGATTATGGTATCCTAAGGGGACCGACATAGAAACCGTAGTATATGCCGACTCTGATCATGCGGGAGATTATGTGGACCGAAAGAGCACTAGCGGTATTTGTACGTTCGTGGGATGTTGTTTGACATCTTGGTTCTCGAAGAAACAAACCGCTCTTGCTATATCTACTACCGAAGCCGAATACGTAAGCGTCGGAAAGGCATGTCAACAAGCACTATGGATGAAACAAGCTCTCATCGACTACGACGTACGACTCGACGACGTTCCCATCATGTGCGACAACAAAGGCGTGATTGACCTTAGCAAAAACCCGGTGCAACATTCTCGTACCAAACACATCGAAATACGTCACCACTTTCTTCGTGATAATGTCTAGAAAGGACATATCTCAATCGAAAAAGTGTCGTCCATCGATAGCATCGCCGATATCTTTACTAAACCCCTTAAACGTGAATCGTTTAACTATATACGTCTTGGTTTAGGAATGATGGAACACATTCCATAAATCATCTTAGTCTGCTTCTCTTTCTTCTATCTCAATTCTAGTCCGTATTCCATTCCGTGTCGGGACAACTTAAATACTTCATCTAAAGTACTTTAAGCATATTTAATTCATGAAATGCAAATTAAAATGTCACTCCTCTTCGTAAAATTTTCGTCAAAAACGAAGTTCAAAAACCCTTGACTGAGGGTGGCCCCCATACAGGCGGCCCCCCAATATATTTGGGACCGCCAGGAGATATGGGACCGCCACCAGCAGAACACAAAATGGAACACTTAAAACAAAATTTTCAAAACTGAAAAACAAACACCCCCTTACCTGCTGCCATTGACGAACACGACCCAAAACCCACCAAAACTCAAAATCAACCATTAAAACATCAATTGAAGATCAAATCAACACTAATAATCAATCCTAATATCACAAAGATCATCAATTGTAAGTCATTTCATCTATTTTCTTTCAATTTGAGTCTAGGGTTCATGATGAACACCAAAAATTAAAATTGGGGATTTTTGATTTTTCTTTCAATTTTGTACAATTAAGAGTACTAGGATACAATGTATAACTAATATGCTTCCCGTAGATATAGGATTTGCATACATTTGTGAATTTGTTGAAAAATTGATTTTGAACCAAAACCCTAATTTTATTTTCAAATCACTCACGTTAGGAACATAATAAAATTGTTGTTATGCATTGTTAATCCAATCCAAAAACGTTTTCAAACACATGCATAATGATCTCATGAACAAATTTTGAGATACATAATTCATATGTATTTTTCGACTTGTTTGGATGAGAAATATCAAATTAAGGAGCGTTTGGGTTAACTCTTAGGATGTTATATTTAGGTCGAGTTGATCGTTACTCTACATTTGTTACACTTAGGCACACACACTAAAAACAATGTCCATAACATATTGCATGTGAAAATGTAATAAAATGTGATTTTATTCTTCTTCTAGGTAATAATGCCTCGAGCTACAAGCCTTGATCATCAAAAGACACGAAACTACATACCCATAATATCAAATGAATTCAATCAACCCTTGCTAAACACAATGGCAAATCTTGAAAAATGGTACTTTCATGAGGGAAGGGTTGTAAGTCCAAACTTCAAAAATATGAGTCATATCCGTGCTAAGTTTGAGTCAATTGGTTTTGATTGTTTGTTAGACATTAACGAACAAATTGTACCTCGCTTTGTTCTCGAGTTTTACTGTCAACTCACTTTTACCTATAATCCCAAGGGTCAATTTGTTGTTAACTTCGTCATTCAAAATAAGTCATTCTTCATCACTCTTGAGGAATTTGGTAAAATTTTGAAAATCCCATTCAAAGGTCAAGCCTCTAACACCGAAATGTGGTCTCTTGACCATTTGTCAGTAAGTGTTCAAAGTAGAGGTTTTTATAAAACCAAACCTTCGTCTCCAAGAGTCATTAAGTCTCTTATTCAAGTTCCTCGACAAGGTCAAGAGACTCATACTAAAAATAAGAAAACGGTTGTCGTAGGTGAAAATGAAATTTTAACCCAAGAGATTCAAATACATATGAAACCTTGGGTTGATATTATTCGTGAAAACGCCATTTGTCTAGGAAGACATAAGGATCATGTCTCTGCTTGTCTTTGTCACATGCTTTATTGCATTGAGACATCCACTCCTTATAACATAGCATTTTTCATTCTCAAAAGAATGGAAAAGACTCGATTCAAACCAAAGGAACTCTTACCTTATGATATGCTCTTGACTAGGTTATTCAAACATGACGTGTCCGTCTCTCCTGAGCTATCTTTTGATCGTTATCTCTCACATGATCGAGCCATGCATCCGCTTGCTCCTCATTACGAGCGAAAGACACGAGCGAATAGGGGCAAGAAAAGACCTCGTGAGCCAAATGCTAGCTCCTCCTCCTCCACTCCAAATCATCCATCGTCATCTCATCCATTAGTTGATCCCACTGATGAAAATGATGACGAATCTTCTCATTCCAATCCTTCCTCTCCATCTCAAAACATTTCTTCCTCGTCAAATAATGTCTCTAGAGTTCATCAAAACCCTTCTCATGAAAGTCATTACTTAAACACTTATCTCTCCGAGACTATTAATCTTTAAACTCAACAAAGAGATGCTCATCGGGAAGGGTTAAGGTCAATTGGACAAGCTCTCAAGAACATGATGGGTGGAAAACAAAAATGAATGGATTGACACAACTCCTATAACTCTATTATTATTATTATTATTATTATTATTATTATTGTCTCTCGTGTTTAATACATTATATTTCTCTATTATTAGGACTAGAAGTGGCAAATTTTGATTTGCATTTGACTTGGATAATCTTCTACATTCTATCATCGCTCTATGACTTGCAAATTTTATGATTATAGTTAAAATGCCAATACTTGCTAAATGATTTATATGTTAGAATAAAACTACATATTATTGCCTGAACTAGTTGATTCATGAATATTAATAGAAGCCGAAATCACTAGACTTAAGAAAAAGAGAAAACTGGAAATCTTCTTATCTTCAGAAAATGGCCCCCTTATATATCAGGCGGCCCCTAATATATTTGGGACCGCCAGGTGATATGGGACCGCCACCAGGAGGGAAAGAAAGATTTTGAATTTACCTCTTTTTCTGTATCTTGACCCTCCTACCTACATCCTCAAACTGTCATTTCCCAGATTGGCTAAACCATATTTGGCACTCTCCTCTTCCTAAACCATGCTTTACCACTTTATCCAATCTTCTCCATTATTTAATCACCCAACTTTCATACTTCATCACCATCTTCATCTCCCTCAAATCTCACTTCTTCTTTATCAATGTCTTGCTCAAACCACCATTCCAATTTCTCTAGAAAACCAAGGATGTCGGTTAGACAAGTATGGAAACGTAAACCATCCACTCCAAAATCATTACCTCTTTTCCAAAATGAATCACCTCCTCTTCCTTCATGAGTCTACTTACAATCTCCTTCACCACCATCCTACAATCCCTTAAGAGATCAAATTATTAACTAACTCCACAACATTTTCACCATTCTTGATTAACACACTAATTCATCCAATGCCTACATTTATGCACCACCTTCACCACCACCACCACAAATTCATCATCCTTATCATGCTCAAGTTGAATTTCACTCAAGTTTTTGTCATTGTTGCAAGTTTTCTAGACACCAATTCCACTCTTTGAGAAATAAAATCAACTTCATTTACTATCTTCTAACCCGTCCCATCCCTCTAACCCGTATCCCTCCAAATCATGCTTCACCAACTCCTTCTTTTTCCCTATTTAATTAATCATTCCTACATGATTAATCTTCCTAAATAATTGTTCTTTCATATTTTGATTACGGCATCTTCTACCTTTCAAGAATCAACTAGCGTAGATCTATGATTTATTATGTCTTTTTGATTATCTACTTTCTATTGTTATGATTTATACACATGTTGTATGAATTTGTATTAGCTCTTATTAAGATCTAGTTTTAAATTTTATGATGAATGTATTTGTTGGATGTGCTAATGTATGAGTTTCTTGTTGGTTGAATGAAACTCTTCTTGTGTTGATTTAAATACAATGTGTTAACTTGAAAGATATTTGTCTTGCACTTGTACTTCTAACTTTGTTTTGTAGCAAAACAATTTTCGTAAGATCGATCCCTTGGTTCCCCGAACAAGGGGGAGCACACATCAAGGGGGAGTCTTGTTATCGTCGATTTCTTTCTTCCTTCAACAACTCGACGATCATTCTTTTTGAATTCGACAAAAAGGGGGAGAAATGGAACATAACTCGTTTAATAATTTGACACCTTTAATTTTATTTACAATGAGTTTATATTTTGTCATCATCAAGAAGAGGGAGATTGTTAATACAAATAATGCCTAAAAACATTATTTATATTTTTTGACCTCTCAACGTTTGGATAATAACAAAATGTAAAAATGTTTATAATAAAAATAAACGTTTACAAATTATTAAATGTAAAATTCCATTATAAGATTACTGACCACTTAAGGTATGAACAAACAAAATAATTAAGCATGATTAGTGATCAAGAAAATATTTTTCTTTTAATTTTACAAAAGTATTTTCTCAAAAATACATTTACAAAATATTTTCTAATTAAAAGAAATGTTTTATTAAAAACTTAAAATTTGAAATTCAAATTTTCCCCTCAAAATGGAAGGTTCCATAACAGATACAAACTTCACCACAAAAAGACAAAAAAAGGGAGCGGAGTCTAGTGGCGGCCCCCTTATATATAAGGGACCACTGGGACCGCCCCCAGATAGTCGTTGGGATTCTCTGCCTATAAATACTGGTCCATTCCCAGTAGAAAAATATTCCTCTTTGCACGAAATTTTTCAGTCTTTTCTTTCTCTCTCTAAACCTTCTTTCTCTCACTAAAACTCTTGATTACTAACATACTTAAATCTTGTTTCAAGTGATCTAATATCTTCTTCTCATCTCTTCCCTCTCATTCAAGTACAAGAGAAGAACACTCGTATTCGTCAAGAAACGAAGTGTTAATTAGTGATCTATCCTCTCTTCTTCTAAGTACCAAAAGTCTATTGTATTTATCTTGTGTATTTGTGTAATTCGGATATTGTGTAGATCCGATAGTATAGATCTTGTGAGTGTGTATATCTTATGAAGAGGTAGATTGGTTCTAGCTAAGATTAGGACTCGACATTTAGCTTAGTGTCGGAAAATAACGTAAGCGACGTGTAAACGGTTTTCTCCGCCTAAAGGGAGCTTGTTGACATAGTGAAATCTCGAGTCGGATACTCGAGGAGTGGAGTAGGGCGAAGAGGTGCTTCGTAGCCGAACCACTATAAAATCTTGGTGCCTTGGTTTGGTTTTTTCTTTCCTTATCTCTTTACATTATTATTGTTGTTATCTTGTTTTAGTTTAGATAGTTATTGCTTGTTCATATTGTGATTTGATTGAACATATAACTCGGATCTATACATTTTTTTAAAGTAAACTTTTAAAACGCAAAACAAACGTGTAAACTATTCAACCCTCCCTTCTAGTTTCCACAAAGTTGACAAGGGAATCATATTGCCTCTATAGAGCATTAAACTTGTGATAGTACTCAGATAAGTAATATCCATATTGAGACAAAGAATGAATCTTATAATGCATATCAAAGATCGCATAAGCATCTTGTTTACTATATGTTTCTTCCAATTCATCCCAAACAACTGTAGCATTTTTAGAAAACACTTGACCCATGAAAACATCTTGAGAAACACAACCAAGAATCCAAATAAGAACCACAGAATTACACCTATCCCATTGTTTTTGCTTAAAACATTCTTCAGTGGCTCTAGTTAACTTCTCATTAATAAAGTCATGTTTATTTTTTTATGTATTGCAATAGTAATTGCAGCTTTCTAAACTTTGTAATTTCCAGTCCCTTCAAGTTTAAAATTGATTAAAGGTATTCTATTAGTGTCATTACTATGCAAGAACAATGGGTCATATTGATCAATATTAGTCTCCTCGGGATCAGAGGTTTGCCCCTTGTCCTTAGAAGGCTTATCACCATCAACCGTGATGATAGATCAATCAAACAAAGAAGATAAACAAGAAAAACAACACAAACCGCCAGATGGTAGAATAAACTCAGAGATGAGTGTGATACAAGCTATACACCTACTATGAGGCTTAATGAATCAGGATTCCTTGCTTCTTAAAGAAGTAGGTTAAGAATTACCTTAATAGTACCAAAAACTGATGTATACTCAGGAAAACCAAACAAAACTGATCTTTGAGTTTATTATACCAAACACCTTCAATCACAATGAATTCACCAATCACAACCCCCCCCCCCCCCCCCCTCCTCTCTCTCTCTATCTCTCTCTTTGTCTGGCACTCTGGCTTATGAATATGATGGAGAGGATGGCTTTATGATCGAGAAGTGCATAGTATGTTTATGTTCAACTTCTTTTGAATAGGTGATGGCTTAAGGTGGTTTCAATACTATGTTCTTTTTATAGATTTATGATATTATTATGGTGGAGCACGATTTAGCCAACGTAAATGTTTTATTTTGTCTTTAATCATTTAATCATGTTAAATTGTACTACATAGTCATTAACTTTTGATAGTTTGACAGTTTGTGAGTATGTTAGTTAGCTAACGTTTCTTAACTTTGTATTAAAAGGTTTTAAACTACTTCGTCAAGTGTATGAACCTATAAATGCTCATCACTTTTAGCCTTGATAGTTACATAAGTTTTAATTATACGAGGCATTCAGACCCGTGCGATGCATACGAGTTGTATCTAATTGTTTATTGGGCACCGTCTTGTTTATTTGACCCTTGCAATTAAATAACATTACGTCAATGGGCTTAGGTGTTGGTTCAATGTCACATTCCTCCAAATTTCTAAAGTTGATTATCTGACTACAAAAAATATAATTAATTTCCTACAATCTATAACTCGGGCTAAAAGTGTTTGGTTCATCTTTACACCATGTCAAACGAGTTAAAAAACATGTTGCAGTCATGTCAAGGCCTGTTAATAAGGTTAATGTATTTCATATAAATCCGAAATAAAATAAACCTCACATTTCCTAACTTATGGACTTCAAAAAAGCAGGCTTCATTAATGGATTTTCACTTGTCGTGAGTTAAGTCATCATATATCCAAATAATTTGCTACTGCTCATCTTTTATTAGCCACTTGCATAACAATATCCGAACATAAACTCACCTGTAGTTTCCAGGAAGGGTGTTTGGGTTTGCACTTCGTTGCAGGAGTACGAATCTATGATATACGTAGAAAGCCTAAAGTGCTTTTGTCCCCAACTATTGAGCCATACTGCATTTAGAAAACAAATATAAGCAAGAATCCCATTATAAGTTATGCAACTAAGTGATGACATTTAAAAGTCGCCCAATTGTTACGATATTGCCAATTTGGACATAATAAATGATACACATATATTTTAGATAGTAGATATAAAGAAAGATGGATGGAGTTGGTGGCTAAGAGTGTCAAATTTTAGATAGTAGATATTCTTGAAATATTTGTGATGTATTGGATTGGAGCTGTATGCATATAAAAAATAACATAAACTGTACATTGACATAATATAGGCTAATGCCTCGCAAAGACGCGGGGCGTGACCTCCACGTTCGCAATAGACCAAGGCTTCGGCTTAAGGCTTTGACGTGAGATGAAGAGTGGAAATACGTGATAAGGCGCGATAAAGCATGATGCGTGGAGGCTATTTTGAATTCAATTTCGATAAAAATCGTTTTTTATATAGAAATGAAAAAGATTACATGCACAGATAGTTTCTTTATTCTTTACGTATGACACTTTTTGTAAACTCAATATATTTGAAATATGATATAAATATATTTATTTATAAATATTTTCATTTTTTTTGCCGCCTTAAGTCACGCTTTGAAAAACGTCATTACTTGCCATAGCTTATAAGATGTGAGGATTGACCATGCCACCACGTTACGCCTCACGCTATTTATAACCTTGATTTGTAATACGACAACATATGACCGTATATTAAGTGCTCTCTCCATTTAAAAAAAAGATGAGATATGTGTTCACTTTTTCAATTCATATCTCCAACTTTCCAACATGGAAATCTAATATTATTTGTTGGAAAAGAAAGAAAATTGCATCCACAAACTAAAAGAACGAAAACGATCATTTTTTATAAACATAACTCTCTTTTCACGAAATGAGGCAAGTTCTAAAATGATGATCTTACAGGGTGTTTGTTTCGGATGATAGACTTATTTGATTTTGGCTTATATTTTATATAAGCTTCAATTTTCTGGCTTATTTTGTGACTTATGTGCTTATATAAGTTTATTATTCCTAATAAACTTATATAAGCCCACATGTCTCAAAATAAGCCGAAAAGTTAAGGCTTATGAAATATAAACCGAAATCAAATAAGCTCATAAATCCATGCATATAAACCGAAACAAACACCCCCTCAATGTTTTGTATTTTTTTTTTTTCATAATATGGAAGTACTCGTACTAACTAAAGCATGCTAGTGCACTAGTGCTTAGTAGCTTTTGGTACGCTAGCTTATTTCTCATCACATAACATAATGATGTTGCTTTTTGAATATATGTTTTTAGACTGTCAAATACTTTATACATGTTCAAAAATTTACTTATGTGCATTGCATGATAAGGTCATTCGGAGTTGACCTTTGTCTTCGTATTTTAGCACCATATGTCTATATTCCTTTCTTATGAAAAAAAACAAGCCAAAGTACCCGCGCGTTGCTGCGGGGCGGGTTGTTTTTTATTGATGTGCTTAGGCATAAGAACTCGCGCGTTGCGACGGGGTTTAGGCCTCATGTTTAATAGTTTGTTTTTTTATATGGGCCTATGTATTGGGTCTCATGGCGCGGGTATTTTTTTATCTGAATAAATCTGTTCTTTTGTAAAAAAAAATTCCTATGTTGTAAGGAGCAATTTTTTTTATATTGTTTTTTGCGGGTATATTTTTTCGGTCTCATGTTTAATAGTTTGTTTTTTTATATGGGCTTATGTGTTGGGCCTCATGTAGCGGATATTTTTTTATCTGAATAAATTAGTACTTTTGTAATTTTTATTTTTATTTTGTGCCTAGTATTTTTTTTTATTTCGTATTTATAAAAAAAAAAAAAAAAAATTGGGCCGGCCCAAACTGGGAGCCCAATGGGCCGGTACTGTAGCGTACGAAGCAATTTTTTTTATATTGTTTTGTGCGGGTTTATTTTTTCGGTCTCATGTTTAATAGTTTGTTTTTTTATATGGGCTTATGTGTTGTGCCTCATGTAGCGGATATTTTTTTATCTGAATAAATCAGTACTTTTGTAATTTTTATTTTTATTTTGTGCCTAGTATTTTTTTTATTGCGTATTTATAAAAAAAATATATATTGGGCCGACCCAAACTGGGAGCCCAATGGGCCGGTACTGTAGCGTACTGTAGCATCATGGGGGAAAACGACGTCGTAATACTTTTATTTTAAGTATATGTATAATGGTGCTTTGATTTATATATTTAATGTGTCATCATTGTTAATCCACCTTCATTACGACTTTGCGTTATAATGATGCTCAATATCATTATTGTTATAATTATATATCAAAAGTTGTAAGTATTGATTAGAGTCGAATATACCACAACATATCGAATAGAACATAACTATTAGTAAAAGATCGGATGGTTATCTCATCTCCTTTGAGTATAGGCTTTAGTTAAGTCGTGTCCCTTGATTATACTATATGAAAAGTAATATACTTTGTTTAGACAAACTAACATATTGCCAATATGAAAGAGTACTAGAGTCACTGTTAGTTAGAGAAATCACATGTAAAATCGAGTTTTGTGCTCTCCATTTAGATATACAAGGCGGTTAATATTAGTCAATAGATTATAAGGCTCGAGCTTGTCAAATAATTAATGCGTGTACCCATGTACGGTCTTTAGGTAGTATCTCATGGACAAGCGACTAGCAAGGATTGAAGAGCTTTTAATTGGTGGTGCACGTCATTTTTTGGATATAGACCTCCAACAAACCTGAAAGCTTAGCGCGAAATTGTTCTAAAGATTGTCTAACAGCTAGTGTGCGCATCTTGTGTTCTTCTCTAGTAAACTTCCGCAGTGATTCATATAATCATTCTCTGAGTGACTATATATATTGCTATTGCTGATCTCAAACAGAATTTCATTGTGATTAATTTTGTACTCTGCCACTTTCATTATCTAAACTTGGCCCGTTCTCACTATGGATTTTGATACCAAGATACTCTGTTTTCATAATTACTTGCACCTTCGTCATTTGTTGAGTCTTTCTAATTATCATCTTTCTACATAACTCGGGTCACATGCATTGCTCACGATGTATGGTCCAAAATCCAAATTTCAAAACAGGTACAGTATATGCACAACTGTTGCTAGATATGTATATATGGCCTATACTACACTTCTTATGATCACATTACAAAAATATTAAGAGAAAGATTTTGATATATGAATGTTAACTCCTAAATTTGTCCATTTCTAGACGGATGTGATTTATATCTGCAAGTAACTCTTAATATAATGATCTCAATTTTACTTTATTGGTGGCTGAAATACGATTACCTTAAAGACTCCTTGAGATGAACTTGGCTTTTAATCGGCATGCATGCTTAGGAACAGTAACTTGACAACTCAAGTACGACTCAACGACTTATGAAATATGAGGCATCGTGTTCAATTCATCAACGGTGTTCTCAACATTTTAGCATACGGATTTGCATGCATTCTAAACATGTTCGTAAGTTACGTAAACTTTGTGATAAACAAGTCAAAATCCATTGGTTTGCTAAAGACATTCAAAGATTCCCCTAGTCGCCCTTTAGTTTACTACTTAGGATTATTAATATATAAAGGAAGTCTACTTACTACAAAATGCTTTTTCTAGTTTATACATGTATCGATAATTACAGGCTTTAGGCTTTGTGATGTTGACTCATACATTCTATTATATGATACTTGACTTGAGTTTTTACTTTTCTTCTTCTCTTTGAAATGTAATGGAAAATTTATACTCCATCATACTACTATGAATCTTATTATAGAAAAAATTATTTGTGTGATTGGTGCAATTTATCAAGTTTGTTACCAACATCTTTATACAACTAGCTAGTTTTGATTTTATGGCTATAGTTACACCCTGTGCAATATCAACATATCATCTTTAGTCATATATAGGACACGTGTTAGCATCCATTATGCTATTTATCATATCTTTCTTATTAGTTATCAAAAGTTAAAGTTTTATATGACGTGCCACTCAATTAATAGATATTTTTGTGGCGTTATTTTTTGCTAGGTGGCCTGCTCCAATAGTGAAAGCAATTGACAAGAAAAAAAGTCGGCTTCAATACTTTCTCCTTTTTTCTTTCCTTTTTCTATAAACTTCACAAAAAAGGACAGTCCGGTAACTTATTAGTTGGTCTAAATATGTGAGTCGAAGGGCACCTAAAACTCAGGGAAAGTAGAAAAAAAGCATATTGTTAAATTTAAAAGTCTAAAAAACCTAGAAAAGGGTAATGTTGTTAAATTAAAATACTTATATTAAAAAAATGCAATATGATAAATATTTGAATAATTAATTACAATTTAAACTACTAATAATATTTTTTTCAGTTACCCACACCCATGTATACATAAAAATAATTGCACACACAAATTAACATCATTTACACTCTCACCGTTATTCATGAGTACTCGTCTAATTAAAAATAACATACACGTGCTTTCTTTAAGTTAGGGACAACCGAATCTTATTAGAAAAATACTTAAAAGGAGTTAAGATAAAAAAAATTACAAGAAGCTAGTACGTACAAACACTCATAGTATCATTTTAACCATTGTTCCCATGGTTGTTAAGATCCTCCTCTCTTATAATCTTACGATTTTATGATATTTCAAAGCAGAAGCGATTCAATTTTATGTAAGTTTTTACAAACAACGTATATACTATATAATGAGTGAGTCCATCTCACGGGCACCAAGATTGTGTGGAAGCGGGTAGGAAGGCGATCTAAGCCAGGTCGCTAACGTGTGAGTTATGAACTAAGTACGCGTACAAAATTACAAAAGTTGTATGAAAGGAACTAAACATGCATATAAACTAGAGGTTCTAAGGAAAAGGAAAAAGCATTGGATATTAAGAAGTATGAGGACAAAATTATCCGAGACAATATATAGTGTGTCGATACTTAATTAAAGAAAAAAATCATCTAATGTTTAAATTGAACATGATAGGTCATGTTGAGGATGTTGAGAGTAAATCATTGATATATAATAATACAAATTTCTTACAATGATGACCCACTTTTTCTTTCCCCTCACAACAACCTCAACATGATCTATCATGTTCATCTTGAACATTAGAGGATCCTTATCCACCAAATATACGTGGGAAATATTATCACAAATCAGCTAAAATTAAAGGAAATAAAAGAGCGCCAACAAAGAGATGATGGTAAAACAATTATCCAACAGACCGAGACCTGGAAAATAGTACAAAGAGGCTATATTCTACGTACAATGTAGCCGCTATATATTGTACGTAGAATGTAGTGACTTGTCGAATTGTTCGCAATAGTTATAACTATAATACTCCCTCCGTCCTATTTTTATTGTCCATGTTTTCATTTTGGGATGTCCCAATTTAATTGTTCATTATTAAAAATAGATATGGAAGTTTGATCAAGTTTACTATATTACCCTTGTTTGAAATTATTATTACAAATGTTAAAGAAAACTTTAATGAATTAACTAAGGGTAAAACTGTCATTCTATCAAAAAGTAAGAAAGAGAAAGTAGTAATAAATGCAATTTTCTTAAACTGTGTGTTTTTTGTCGAGAGACAATAATTTTGAGACGGATGGAGTAATATATAACGGCACGTACGTTGAGGATGAGTTTCGTATCGTAAAGATTATATCATAAGCTATCTATTAAGTAACAATGTGTCATTGTAACTTATAAAATTAGCCAAGCTAGTCGTGAAAAGTTCATAATAAATGGTTAAGAAGCTCGAATGAGTTATGAGCTAGCTCAAACCAAGCTTTATATATAAAACTCGACTAGACTTGGGAGCTTAAACAAGCATTAGAAATATATACGTATATATATCGTGTATACGTATATACGTATACATATCGTATATAAATGAGCCTAAGGCTAGTGTACTTAACAGCCGAGTTTGATTTGAGCTTAATTTCCTTTAAGGCGTCACAAAAATTAGTCAACCTCGACCTTATGATAATTTTGACATACTGAACTCGAGCTAAAAATATGAGGCTTGCAAACGAGCTCGAGCCCGAGCTTTACGATTATAAACGAGCCGAGCTCCTGCTCGACTATTCTCGACCCGTTAATCATGTTTTTTGAATGTCCATACTGTTATCATGTCGATAGATATAAGATTACTATTAGTCAAAAGCTTCGATTTGACACCATTTATACTATTCTTTTGATTTGGAGAAATATAAGTAATTTCTTATACGTCAAGCAACAAGGTTTTTGAGACCCGCTCTTCGCGGCGGGGTGTTTGTAGACGATTGTTGTGGAACCCTTGAACTAATCCACTTCCATACAATGCATCTCTAATGCGGTGTATAACTATGCAAGAAAAATTGAACGGCTCAATTTCGACCCGTACTTATATGACCACTTAACCAACAGCATGCATTCAACTTCATAAAAAAGAAAATCAAATAATTAAGCACTTCATAACTTTTAGACTTGAAAATCTGTACACCCCACTTTAGACATATAATTTAATTATAGGATTAAAATTGCATCTATTTAAAGAAAACACATAAGGCACCTAAATAAATAGTTTATAATAAGATGATTAGGTGTGTACCACATATCAGCTCGACTTCACATATCAGCTCGACTTCACATCTACTGGTAAACATGTTCCCAATTTTATTGATAGCACTAATATCCCACGTGAAAACACATGGTATATATGTTAACAAACATGTCTTATAGAGTTAAACTTAAAAAACAGATTTGATATTGAAAACCAACCTAAACCGCTGCGTAAAAAAAAGGTTAATAGTAGATAATGAAAAACAACTTACTTGATTCGTCATCGTTCCTCAACTGAAACTCACCTCATGCAAAGCTACTTCAAAAAATCCTTGCAATCACCTAAACACAAATAAAACCCATGTTACACGCGATTAGGCTAAATGCCCAAGATGATGGGTTTTTTAGATAGATAGGTTACCAAACTATCAACTTTTGTTCGCCTAAGTTACTAAACTTTTTTTTTGTTCATTTGGGTTACTTGACTATCAAAACCGGTTAAATTTGGTATCGAACTATCGGTGACCGGTTGCTAGTGTTAATTCCCGGTTACATTGGCAGCGTGGCATTTGACTTTTGATACAAATAAGTTACTGAACTTTGCGAATTTGTTCACCTAAGTTACTAAACTTTGCCAATTTTTACACACGTTTTTATACACATTTTTATCTACATATTTTTATACACACATTTTTATAACACGTTTTTATACACACATTCTTGTACACATTTTTATACACAGTTTTATACACGGTTTTTATAAGAGAAGAATTGCAGAAACTACAAGAACCAAAGTGTAACTTATAGAAAGTTTAGGGGTTTATGTTGTAACTTTAAAAGATAGTTAGAGTCAGTTTTTATCTTTTCCCGCTCATTTCTTGTACAAATACCTTGTACTATTTTTCATTTTCAGTTCAATAAAATCACTTTCACTGTGTGTTTTTTTCTCAATTCATCATTGTCAACAGTTTTATACACACATTTTTGTACATATATTTTTATACACGGTTTTATAAACACGTTTTTATACACACATTTTTATACACGGTTTTATACACACGTTTTTACACATATTTTTATACACAGTTTTATACACACATACAAGGTTTTATACACACGTTTTTATACACACATTTTTATACACGATTTTATACACGTTTTTATACACACATTTTTATACACGGTTTTATACACACAAAAAGCTGTATAAAAACGTGTGCATAAAAACGTGTAAAAAATGTGTGTATAAAAACGCGTGCATAAAAACGTGTAAAACGTGTGCATAAAAAATATATATAAAATTGTGTGTATAAAAATATATAAAATTGTGTGTATAAAAATATATAAAATTGTGTGCATAAAAATATAAAAATGTATAAAAAATATATATAAAATTGTGTGTATAAAAACGTGTAAAAAATGTGTGTATAAAAGCGTGTATAAAAAAGTGCGTATAAAAATGCATATAAAAACATGGATAAAAACGTGTATAAAAACATGTATTTTCTAGAGGTATTTTTAGATGAACAAAACAACAAAGTTTAGTAACTTAGGCGAATAAAAGTTGATAGTTTAGTAACCTGTCTATGTAAAAACCCATTAGCAATTTAGCATACTATTATGAGGTGGTAATCCTGATATTTCTCCATGTACATCAATCTGCGAATTCAAAATCAAGTACAATAAGATAATCAATTACACTTGGAGCTACACGCCTATACATCTAGCATCACGGCTTCACGCGCTACAAACCGGCGAAACTCATATTTCTTGGTTTCCATAAATACTTGATGAGCATCGATCTGTTGCAGACAGTGACTTTTTCTTATTGTACTCTACTTATCGGAAGAAGCACATAAACAACTCATTATTCAGAATTTCGGGATTTCATGTTCAAAAGCAATCAGATTTTATACGAAGGCCTAAAAGTCCTTTTAACTCTATCATAAATCGGTGTTTTGGATTGCTTTTTAGCCCCTGTTTCGGCATAAAAGTAAGTAGTAAAAAATAAGTGATTTCTAGAATAATGTTTGGATTTGCTTATTCTATAAAAGATACAATCATATGAAAGAATTTTATGTGAAATTTAGTTAAACTCATCGATGGGCAAATTTTGGATTAAAATATGAGACTAAATCTAACTTTAATAAAATATTAACTAAGTAACATGAACTAAGCAGCTCGTTACCTTCTTATGAGACTCTGCAATTTACCATGTCAGCTACTTCGGGTCTAACTACAGGATCACTCAAACCAACAGTTCCAATTTCAAAGATGAAACACCCTTCAAGAACCATATCCTTGAGAAGTGTTCAGCTAGATTTCATTTGTTTAGTTCCAGCTTCCTGATTCATCGCATTAAGTTGTTGAGGTTTTGGAACCACTCTCCGAAGGGGGGTATCTCCATGATCGAAACATATGAAAACCGGTTATGCAACCAGTCTCTATTAGAAGAATCGACACCGGTTCTATCCCTAAGAATTGGTCTCACAGATGTATTAAAATTCACACACATGGTTTTATTGGAAATGGACACTGTTTTTACAGCTTTTTTTTGTTTCCCGCCAACATGTTTTATAAAAAAGATATCAACCTGTCTTTATATAGAGTAAAAAGATATGTTTTTATCTCAAAACCTGTCTTTTTTTAATCTACTTTTTTTTTTTAAATATTTTTGGAATTCTTTAATAAATTCCAAAACTTACAAATTTTTTTTTTTTGAACAACATTTTATTAAAAAACTAGCAAGAAGCTAGAAAAATTACGAAGTTCAATCCCGCTGATGAGTTTTTTAGCCAAATCAACCCACTAAACGACACCACTACAGATTCTAAACCGACTCCAATAAAAGAATAACGGACACAACCATCATCAAAAAATATCTCGCCTTAAAGGAGAAACCACACCAAAGACACTACTTATTTACGATAAGCCCAAATTAGCCACCCTCACAACCCAAAACACACCCCTTCTACAAACCTTTTATGCCTTGATAGGAATCCGAAGATTTACACGATCCAAAAAAACCCATTTTAAAATAAATTCGAACAGTATGCACTTCCAATGAAATCCACCTCACCCGCCAACGGCTCAAATTTTGCGAAAATTATCTTTCGCAAGATAAGCCAATATAAAAAATAAAATGACTGGACCGATTCGTGTACGCTACCACAAAAGGGACAAAGAAATAGACGGAAATAGAATATCATATACCTCTCCGGGATATTTAGACGGAGTAGGGCAAACACAATCATTCTCATCTTCCACGCATCGAATGTTAACCTTGATTGGCCGCACCGACTTTTTATCTCCATCGAGTTTATTTAGGACACTTCCGGAAAACCTGTTATCATCAATATCCTTTCTAGCCGAAAGCTTACCGAGACTCACCCCCGAAACCATCGAAGCAGTTCCAATATAAATACAAACTAATATATATAAAGAACTGTTTTAGATGAACCAAAAATTGTCGTGTAAATTCAACAAATTAAAGTAAATAAAAACAACTTCAATTCAGCTTAACATAAAGCAAATACAAAATTCAAATCAAATTAAATCACTAGAATTCAACAAATAACCATAAAGAAAAACACTAGAATTCAATATAATTATCTAGGACTAATCTCGCCACAACGTAAACCATGCGCCAATGATCGCGTTCAACTCTTTGTTCTCCAACGGACGCTCATTAGTCCAAGCTACCTACAAGTAATTTAATAAAATAAAAACATCACTAATCTAAAAAACAAGAACTCGCACGTCTGCTAATGATCTGCTGTATTGAAATTCAAGTAAAAAGTATTCAAGAATAGCCTAATGTATTGAAATTTCAAACTACAGGAACTACTTATAGCATTTCAATTCAGCAGGCTAGGAAATACAAGCATGTTTACAGCAGTAGCAAAACGGACATCAAACAAGCTGGGAAATTCAAGCATGTTTACAGCAATAGCAAAACTAAAATTTCACTATACTAGACTGCAGGCTTTGCAAGCTATTTAACTGGTCAAGTCCTCCAACAAAGCCCATTCTATACTAGATTACTAGCCTATATCATAATCGATTCTATGTCTAATGCGGTTCACTTAAAAAGTCTAGAGGTGGACTGTATGGGCACTACACTTCCTACACAGCAGCTACAAAATGAAAATTTGCGCTCTGACTATATAGAAAATGGTACTTAGATACTTAGGAAAGGTGTTAAAAGGTTCAGGATTTGCATTTATAGAAACATGCATTAGCAATTAAGTCCATAGCTTGCAAAGACACATTATGGCCACAAGTGAATTCAAGATTAATAAGCACTTACGATGTTCGAGAAGTTTTCGTTTTGATATTTCAGCACGAAGTCATGCATCCATTTCATCACATAATATCCACACTCCTAATCACCCGGCTGACGATTCACAAGAGGGAATTCCCACTTCAGACTACCAACGACCCTAAAAAGAAAATAATATTATGTGAGTTACATTTTATAGAAACAAATGTGAAATCTTAGATATTTAAGATAATACTTACGACTCCACAAGTCCAGCGAGCCTATAACATTGCTCATTCGTGTGTGAACCCTTAGAAGAATTCAAAATAAATCTCATTCCATGTTTGGGGCATATTATGAAGAGTACATAATGACGGCTGCATTTTGTGTACATGTTTTAGTAAAAAACCAATAACACATAAGGATCACAAATGAATAGGAATGAAACCGGAATGCTTCTGCTTCCATCTAGACACTCAAGTTTCCTTTTGCGACTTGCTTCTTCCCTCAACTTGCTCATATCAGTCGTAGATGGAATAGTTTCCATCAAAGGACTGCATACTTCTTCTGCCACCTGGAAAAGACATGTGATTATTGTACATAGGGCAATTACTTTGGAATAGCAGTGATATCAAATATGAAAATTTTTACCAACACCAAAATTTCATTTTTTGAGTCACAGCTACGAGCAGCCACTTTAAAAATAATCATGAATATTAAACCCTATATCTCGCACCTTTTTAGGGAGATGCGGTTTAAGTTGAGTAGCACACCTCTTGAGAACTTCTCTCCCTAGTTGCCAACAAACAGGCAAAGCAATCTACAAAGAGATACAATACTTCAGTATATGATGTAATTGGTGGTAGATGAAAACATAATGATCACCTTGTTCTCCTTTCGCACACTTGTGACTATTAGATCTACAAGCTCATGATTCAGTAGCTCAGTTTTCTCTATTATCATGACGATAATTTGCTTCATCTTGGTAACAACGCCAGGCGAATTGGAGCTTAAAAGTCAGAAGATAGAAGACACTTAGTTGAGCTTAGAAGTCTTCCAATAAATGACATAAAGTACCATATTAGCGTTTATTCTATTATTTCAGTTATATGAAAGAATTTTCATAACAGCACGAGCCATGAAACGATTTAAGTGTCCAGATTTTGAGTTTGAGCACAAGGAGTGTTTTAGCTAAAAAGCCTGTAGAATCTAACTTAAAAACCTTAGATTTGGTTTCAGCCAAAAACTAGTACCACAAATAATCTAACTGACAAACATTTTCGTTTCAGTTTAGTCAAAAGCAGAACCGGCTTGTGCACACCCCTAGTAATAGCACAAAAATGGTTCCATTCTGCTATACAAGAAACCGGTGAAGCTGTAAAAATTTATGGGACAAGGCAAGCAAAGAAATAGAAGTTCTTACTCAGCAACGGTTAAGAACTGTTAAATAGTCGAACTATTATTCAACACTTGGAATCATACTCAACACTTGGATGCAAATAATCCTTATACCAAGCCTCTATCTTACAATCAATTGACATTGAAAACAGAAATTAAGTACAAAAACATTGCTGCACTTATGGCCAAGAGTGTGTAATGCTTTTTTGCTAGTATTGTTGCAGTCGTTGCACATGATAGGAATCTGTAATGCGGGGACAAATCAGTTAATCAACAGATAAGGCCTAAATGTAGTATAGAGATGACAAAATGAGCATGCCATAAGGGGTCATATCAGTTTGTCCCAAAATCTCTTTTTTATTAGACATGTATATTAGAATCTGATAATTTAGTACGCTTTATGCACAAATTTACACTTCAGACAAGTTTCAAACCGATGACCCGTTTACTTGTAAGTTAAGCATCATATTGACCCTCTTTTCCATTAAAATGAAACATACCACATATTAATATATTCATTAGCGAATAGGTGAAACATCAATTACTGCCAAATGCCAACTAAGGAAATACAAAAGTCTTAAAGACATAAAAACATAAGTAATTTTTCTATTCTAGTTGATCCCCGATTTCTTAGTGGATCCTCAATTTCTTATTTATTAGTGTTAAAAAATATAAACCATCAACAGGTGCAGGTCATGATATAATAGTGTATGCAATTTAACAATCGAAATTGATGATGTTACCCAACAGGGCCGATATAAAACTTGATAAGCATGTAAGCAGATAAACGTCAATTCACTGATTACATTTACTTATACTTGAAAGCCGACCCAGTACTAAATCCTAGCAACATCGAGTAACATTATTGTTAAAACTGTCAATATGCAAGAGTCATAAAATTTTCAAAAGAGGCATTGCCTTTAGGCTTTAGATCAACAATGCTCATCTTGATCATCCTGTTTAAAACATGATAATTAGATGGAGTTACGAAAATCCATTATAAAAAAAACTAAATTAAAAAATTAAGGATGGGTCATAAAAATACCAAAACTAATTGGGTTATTAAAGAACCTAATTTTCAAAATTAGCGATGGGTCATAAAAAATTATATCTGCTGGGTGACATATGTAACACATACCTTCATGAAAAACACAAATATTTAACTTAGTAGACAAAAAGGCATAACATACCTTAATTATTAATCCCATCAACAAACAAATATATCAAATTCATCGATAATTAGGCAAGCACGTCTACAAAATTGATAATTAGGAGGTGATGAAAATGACTCAACTTCACAAAAATCAATATGAATCGACAAGAGTGTAATATGTGGAGAGTGTGTATGAGATTTGTTTTTTCTATGAATCTCACACATATCATAATTATATAATCATAAAACATAATAAAGGATAATACCTTGAATCAATTTGAAGAAAATAATAGAGAGAAAATTAGAGCTTTTTATTGATCGATGGTTGAATGATTATGTGAGAATCGATTTGGGAAGAAAGGGTGGTGTGAGCCGATAAGTGTTCAGGTTTAGTTTCTTGGGCCGTTTTTATTTGTTTTAATTTTTGTTTTTAACCCTTAAGTATTTGTTATTAACTAGAAAATCAACAATCATAACTCCAATTGATTTTTACTGATCAAATAATTTAACACCAATTCATTAAAAACCTTATAAAAATATGATGAGACTTACTACTGGTGGCCGGAGTGAAAACGACGGCGCAAGGTTTGCCGAAAATACCAAACACACGCCGGCGACTTCATTCTTAATCTTTATATAAACCCGCTAAAAACCTCCAAAGATCCAAGCTTTACCACAAAAAACAATAGTGCAAGTTTTTGTTGTGTTGTTTCATAGGGTTTGGGTTTGATGTGTGAGGGAGGTTATCATACTGGTTTAGTTAACCAAGGAGATACGCACCTATGAATATTGGTTATTAGATTAAAACGAATTGAAGGGTATCGTCTTTGTGTGTGTGTGTTTTTGCATTCGGTGGGAAACCACTGGGTGAAAAAAATGGGCGGTAGATGGTTTTTGATCAAAGAAGATAATAAAGATTTGTGTTATTTTGGATGGTAGACACATGTATATGACCACCGCACACGTAGACCACAACTAAGAATGATTGTATTAAAATTAACAATAAAATATTCGTAAAACACGTCTTTAAAAAATTATTTATTATTAAATGTAACAATAAAATAATAATTATATTTGAGAGGAGACATGGGGGAACATGCCTAGGACATCTCAGGTTATGTTATAAAGTTATAATTCCAAAAATTAGTTGCAAATTGAGGAAAATATGAATACAACCTATGTTAAATTAGTATCAAACGAGTACTATAATTAACGACTATGAAATGTACTTCAAATATACGGTAGATGAATATACAAAATGATACATCATCCAAGTAGCACAAACATTAAAGTTTTAGCAAATTACTTTATTTTGGCAATTGTGATTTCATTTTTGCATTTGCGAAATTGTAATGGCTATGCTTATGTTAAGAGTATTTATAGTGATTTATAATAATTATTTGCTCATTATTTCCGAAATTTAGGTGTGAAAGGGGTGTAGAGTCATTTAGGGATGGAAGTTCAAAATAGAGAGTAATCACACCGGTTGTATCTTAAAAAACAATGTCTATAACATAAATACAAAGAAACATGTTGTTACTTACACACCGATGTTTTTAATTGTGTTAAAAGACTGGTTTTCACCCGCATAACCAGTTTTTATGCGTTTTGTATTATAAAAACTTGTTTTTTCACCAAAAAAATCCTAATTCGTTCCATTCCCCCTAGTTTTTGATCATAGGAATAGGGTTTTACATTACTCGGTTTCCCCTTTTTTTTTTTTTTTATTTATATTTGGGGGTGTTTATAGCCTTTTGTGTAGTAGTGTTGTCACACCCTGACAATGGCGGAAACTCAGGAATGCAACATAATGATCAATCATATCACAAGATACAAAATATAGAAAACTATATTACATAAACTCCAAGTACTATGAAGACCGTCAACCATGAACAAACTCAAGTGATGTCCCAAATCGCAACTAAAATCCATAATCTCTTACAATTATTCCAATTCCCTCACAGGGGACTAAAATCCAAACTTGTTCCATAACATCCAAAACTATAATCAAAATAACAAGCAAGCAAGACTTCAAACGAAATTCCACTCGGGATACTTCTAAGTCTGCTATCAATCACCAACTATTCCTATTTCACTTCACCTGAAAATGATACTAAAAAACCTCAACACTAATGTTGGTGAGCTCGTAGGTTTGACCTTAAACCCAAAAGTTGTGCCAATACTTCAATGTGGACAATAGTGCTATATGACAGTGAATATATGCAAACAACTCTAGCATCACCGCTAACCAATAACCATATGTCACTTACGCACCTAAAGGGCCTACCAGCTGGAGCACTAAAATTAGGGCAGGACCACACACAAACCTGGGTAGGCGTACCCATCCGCTCCAATAATCTCACAACACTGGGTAGGCGTACCTATCCGATCCAAACAATCATGCATCACATAATATTCACATAGCAGTCATAAGCACCTATCTTGTGCCAAAAACAAAACCACATTTCACACGGATCAATTCAATACTTTTCAAAATACATTTGAGTATCATTTTCCCCCAACGGAAAAACAGTAAAAAGTAGGGCTATGAGAACTCACCTAAAGCAATTTTTAGCTACCAATTTCAATTCCCAAAAGTAAATTCAACTACGTGCCACGACTAGTCTATTTCATGTCCCAAATTAATCATCTCATTCCCCCCCCACAAACCTAAATCATCACCATAAATCCCTAATACCCAACAAACCCCCCCCAAAACCCCCCCCCCCCACCCCCCCCACAACAAACCCAACCACTTTATAACCACAAACCATTCCCCCCCACCCCCCCCCCCCCCCCCCCCCCCCCCCCCCCCCCCCCCCCCCCCCAATCCCCAAAACGTTTTAGTGTGTGATGGTTAACGACATAGCTCCACAATCATATCAATCTCATTCTCCGATAATACATACTTATACTATTTAGCGTAAATAGATAACTAATATAATAAATATTTATAATTATTAATTATAAATATTTTCTCGAACAATCTATTTCGTAAACCCTTAGACACTTCATAATAGTCATTATATCGGTTGAAAATGAAAGTTTACCATAATATCACTTTAAAGGTTTCGAGAAAAATTATATTTTTCGTCCTTTAGTGAATTTATTAAATAAATAAAATAATTAAATATTATTTTATTATTTAAAAATCAAAAATCATGTTTTTAAGAAAATTTCTAAGTATAAACTTTTTACGAAATTTTGACATGACTCGTACGTTTATACAACATTTTCCAAGGTTTCAAACCTTATTTTTAACATTTTTCACAAATTCGACACTTTTCGACAAAATTCCAAAATCTCCATCGTTAACGCTTACCAACACGTTTTCTCCAAAATATCATTCAATATCACTTCGTAAATACATTTCCACTTTCAAAAGTCCGTCAAAATTCTCATAACTACTAAATATCGCTTGGCCCAACAAGGGTCCATTAGGACATTTATAAGTCCAAAATACGATCCAAGTCCAAAATCAAAGTCCATTTACATATATAAGTATATACTTATATGTAGAAATAATCCGGACCACAATAAGCCCCTCCATTAAGCCGCGGCTCAAATGGGCTTATTGGGCCGTGAGTCTATAAACTCCAAAATACGTATATTAAGCTTTAAGATAAGCTAATAAGCTACGTATCGCATTTGGTTACTACCAAAAGCCTTAAAATAGTCCACAAACATACGCCATAACACAAAATAATCAAAAATCACTTCCCTTGTGATTACCAACCAAGCCGTGAGCCATAAGCTCAAAATAAGCCAATAAATGCTTAAAAATAAGCCCGCAATAAGCTATACAAGCTATTATCAAAAATAAGCTATTTAGCAAACATATATTATTCAACCATCACGACCACAACATAAAAACTACAAAAATTTCCCTTTTTCGTTTTTTACTATTCATGAACCAGACACCCATAAATCATTGTTGCGTTTCTGAAAATCGATTTCACACCGATTCAACTTGTACAACTAACATCTATAGCATCAAATAAACCCAAAAAGGACAAACGAAATTTAAATTTGAAAACTTACTTTGTAGATTTCGACACGAACCGGACAACCCAAACGTTGTTTAAATGAATAACCAAACACTAGAATCAACCCCAAATATTTATGTCTTCATGTTTTCTTAATCAATCTTCAAAAATTTATATGTTTCTTGTTTGTTTTGTGTTCGGCCGGATATACACACACAAGTGTATGTGTTTTTTTTTAAATGAAAAATGATGAGGAAATGATCTTAGTGGAAGCATATTTGTGTACAAATGGGACAATCTTGCTAAAAAAATCCATGTTGTTCCCTTCTCTTGCTATGACCGGTCAAGGGATCCTAGGGAGTCCCGAACCTTTCTTTTCGTGTCGGGATTACTTAAATGCTCGTAAAACTCAACCGTAAAACTTACCCCAAAGTTAATTCGCATTTTTATTTACTTTAAAAATACTTTTCCATTAACCTAGAGTATTCACATGACATATTTTTACTTTACACCCTTCAAAACTCAATTTAGACATTAACGGACGTGTCAAACTCGCTTTTTGGCATTTCTCAAAATTCACAGGTTAAACCACCAGGAATACACATAACACATTAATACCTTCCAAAAGGGATTATTAATCACAATAAACCTCAAATCATCACATATCTCATAAAAATCACCACCATCAACATGGTACAAATCTGAATAAACTGACCAAAGTCAAATAGTCAAAGGACTATAAATGAAATATTCAGAACACAAAAAGGGCAAAAGTTACATTCTACCCCCTTAAAAGAATTTTGTCCCCGAAATTCAACTACTAACATCACTAAACAAATGCAGGTACTTCAGTTTCATCTGATCTTCAAGTTCCCACGTGAATTCAGGACCACATTTCGAATTTCACTGAACCTTGACGATGGCAATCCTACTACGCTTTAACTTCTTAAACTCTCTTTCTAAAATTTCCACAGGTTCTTCCACAAAATTTAACTTAGCATAAACTCGAATCTCATCCAAAGGCACTTTCAGTGTTGGATCAGCCAAACACTTCTTAAGGTTCAACACGTGGAACGTGTCATGAACACTATTAAATTCCTCAAGCAAATCTACCGATAGGCCACAGGGCTACTTTCTCAATAATCTCAAATGGTCTAACAAATCTAGGTGCTAACTTCCCTTTCTTCCCAAAGCGTACACACCTTTCCAGGAGGACGCTGTTGAGCAAGGACATGTCACCTACACTAAACTTAGAGGCTTCCTTCTTATCAGGCATATCTTTTCGAGACGATTCACGCGCAGCCTTAAGTCTATCCTTAATCTGCGAGATCTTCTCAGTAGTCTCTTGCACTAACTCAGGTCCTATCAACTGACCTTCTCCAACCTTAGCCCACATAATTGGTGAACGGGGCTACTTTTACCTTACATATGCCTCAAACGGAGCACATCTCACATCGATTTGATCAACTATTGTTATACGGAACTCAACCAACAGAGATGAACATCCCAACTCCCCCGAAGCTAGGTGCACGACTCTAAGAATGTTCTTCCAAAGTTCTGAATAGTACGCTCACTTCTGTCCATCGGTCTGAGGTGATTAAGTCATATCATGTCTAAACGAGTTCCTATGCTCTTGCTTTGATGCTAAACCTTGATGTGAATCGACTTTTCAGTATCTGAATAATGAGATAGGCACACACCATGTCTAGCAACTTTCTCATTCAAATACAATCTAGCCAACCTTTCCATCTTATAATCCTCGTGCATAGGTAGAAAATGAGCAGACATAGTCAATCGTTCCACAATGGCCCAGGTTGTGTCAAGCCCACTACTAGTCCTAATAATTAGTCACATAATCATTCTATCCCTTCCATTTCCATACGGATTCTCGGTTGCTAGAGTAGCCAGATGGCCTAGTTGATGACTCAGCCTCTAACCTCAAACAAGTTCAAACATTTACTAAACAATACTCAGATATATACTTTTTTATCCAAGCCACCATATCCTTCTTTCAAATTTCATTGTACATTTAATCAGCTCCTAGGGGTACAGAGTGCTTCGATTTATGGGCTTCATCCATTTATTCAGGGTTCTCACTCCCTTCAAATGGTACCATTTCGATCTAGGTAGTACAAAGTTCCATCACTTCTCTGTTCTATCATCTCATCTAAACCTTCTGTAATACTGCAAATTCATCTACAGCCTCTTTCTGAGCCGCTAGTATCCTATCCTTGATACTCGACTGAAGGATCATATTCATAGCTCTAACTCTCTTAGGCTTTACTCTTTCCTTCCTACTTAGGGCATCAGCCACCACATTCGCCTTACTAGGATAGTAGCAAATTTCACAGTCATAATCACTAAGCAACTTTATCCAGCGACGCTATCGCATATTCAACTCTTTCTGACTAAAGATATGCTGAAGACTCTTATGATCCATATAGATGACACTCTTTGTCCCATCACACACCCGTAGTTTTTAGTTTGTAGTTTTTATTCTTTCTTTGTAATTTAAGTTCAGTATTAATAAGCTTATCTAATTTGTAACCTAGTTTTTAATTAATGAAAAATTGAAATTTAGTTCTAAAAATCTTGATGCTACTGTTCATATTCAGTGAATCATTTCTAGTGTTCTAAGTTTGTTAAATCTTGTTATATTGTGTTTTAAACCTCACTACTCCACATTTTGATCAGTCTTATTAAACTATTTTTAATAATTTAACAAGTAAAATCTTTTTTTTAGAAATTTAAGGGAGTGTTTGGTTTTGTCTCAAAATGGGTCATATTGGGGTATTCATGGGTCAAGTGCACTCAGCCAATTTTGGCTGAGTGTGTAGGGGTACTCAAGCCATTTAAAACACAATTCTTAGTTTAGAAATAAGTTTTTATGTTCCTTAAGTTTTTCTGTCAATTTTCAATAAGCAAAAAGTGGGCTTAAGTGCTCAAGCTGCTTATGCAGCTTAAGCACCTATTTGTGTGCTCTTTGTGTTGTTTCTAGCCATTTACCCAAACCTCTTGCTCTGTCATAACCAATTGACCAAGTTTCATTAAGTGTTTAAAATGCCATAATTTTGAAATCAGCCAAACTCAAGCTCAAAAATCAGCAGTCTAATCTTTGTTTTATAAAATGAATTTTTGAGTTTAAGTCCCATCCATGGCCCTCTTAATCTGTTTTGACCTAGTTTTCCATTATAAGCCCTTTTGAGCTTATTTTATAAGCTCAAAAATACCCCCCTTTATTAGTCCCCTTTGTCAGCTTGCTGTTTCCCCATTAGTCCTTGTGTCCTTTCACTGTCAGTCCCCAAAGTTAACTTTAGTTAGTTTATTTAATTTAATTAATTAATTTAGGTTAAAATTTTAATTAGTTTAATTACTTTAATTATAATCAGTAAAATTTGGGGAGGCATTACTGGCGCTCCCCAAGGTGACGAACTTGGTCGAATGAAACCTTTGTCTTGGAGTTCCTTGAGTTGTACAGACAACTCCTCCATTTCAGAAGGTGCCAAACGATAGGGAGACTTTGCTACCGGCGTTGCTCCAGGGATTAACTCAATCCGAAACTCAATTTCCTGAATAGGCTGTAATCCAGATAGATCATCCAGGAATACCTCAGGAAAATCTCTAACCATAACAATCTCTTCTTGTTTCTTATCACAAGCCTTAGCACTCATCAGCAATCTTGCTTTCTCTTCCGGTCTCTCTCCTACTACTCTAAGCACCTTGCCATTCGGTAGTGGTATCCTTACTACCTTCTCATGGCAAATTATTTCAGCCTTATAATTAGACAACTAGTCCATACCTATAATCATATCAAAACTTCCATGCCTAAAAGGTATTGAATCGATGTCAAAGACATAACCCTTGATTTCTAGTTTACAACCCTTAATAACTTTATCAATCTCTACTAGCTGCCCGCTAGCTATCTCAATCTCATATCTGAAACCTATGTCGCTAGGCTCTAAGCCTGACAGAGGTATAAAAGTGGTAGAAACAAAACTATAGTCGACACCAGAGTCAAATAAGGTAGTGGCAAAATGCTCGTTCAAAGTAAACGTACCCGTTATAATGTTCGGATCCTGGCGAGCTTCCTCTGCTCCCAACATGAATGCCCTACCCCTAGCCTGGTTCCCTTGGTTTCCACGACCATGACCCCCGTTATTAGCAACAACTTGATTTGTATGATTTCCTTTCGATTCTCGTGCTCTATTCAATCTAAGGTAAGCTGACCTGACATGGTCGGTAATACACACTCATAACATGCTTTAACAGTTTGGTTTCTAGCATTGATAGGATTCACATTCCTCGACACACCTCTACAATCCTTTGCCAAATGACCCGGGCAGTTACAGTTGAAGCATGTGCGACAAGGCCCTCCAGGTGCATGGTAGGAGTTGCAGGTAGTACATTTGGACCAAGTACCCATATTCTCTCTTCCTACAAGGTTTATAGTAGTAGCAAAAACATTTCCAGTCCTAGTCCTCTTATTGTCATCCCTACCATTCTTATCCTTGCTAGTTTCCCCTACATTTCCTCTTTTCTCAACTTTATTAATTGATCCATTTCTCACAGCCTCATCGGTCAGTGCACCAGAAATCTGCACTGCCTTTTGCATAGTCTTTGGCT
>BQNB010012401.1:0-79254 GCA_026074375.1 Tanacetum coccineum
GTAACTTGTACTTTATACTATGAAGTGGCACCCCAAAGTGGTATTCCGCTGCGTTGTGATTTTATGGGGGTGTCACACACTCTCTATACTACACCAAGTGCATTGTGTTCACTGATCATAAGAGTTTGCAACACATTCTCGATCAGAAGGAGCTGAACATGAGGCAACAACGTTGGTTAGAGTTGTTGAGTGACTACGACTATGAGATTCGATATCACCCAAGGAAGGCGAACATGGTGGCTGATGCCCTGAGCCTGAAGGAGAGAAACAAGCCGCTACGAGTTCGAGCCTTAGTTATGACTATAGGTTTAAACCTTCCTAAATAGATTTTGAGTGCTCAATCGGAAGCCAGAAAGGAAGAGAACTTCATCAACGAAGATTTGCATGGCATGATTAACAAGTTAGAACCTCGTGTTGATGGAACATTATGTTTGAATAACCGGAGTTAGATTCCATGTTTTGAAGAGTTGAGGGCCATGATTATGCATGAGTCGCATAAGTCACGTATTCCATCCATCCTGGATTGGACAGATGTACCAAGACCTTAAGAAGCTGTATTGGTGGCCCAACATGAAAGCAGAAATTGCCACTTATGTCAGCAAGTGTTTAACGTATGCTAAAGTTAAGATAGAGTATCAGAAACTGGTCTGGTTTGTTGGTTCAACCAGAGATCCCACAATGGAAATGGGAGAATATAACAATGGACTTTGTGACTAAGTTACCAAAGACAGCAGCCGGGCAAGACACGATTTGGGTAATCGTTGATCGTCTCACTAAGACTGCTCATTTCTTGCCTATGCGAGAAGATGACATGTTGGAGAAGTTGATGAGACAATACTTGAAAGAAGTAGTCTCAAGGCATGGAGTGCCAGTTTTGATCATCTCTGATCACGATGGGAGATTTACTTCACATTTTTGGAAGTCCTTTAATAAAGCATTAGGTACTCGATTGGATATGAGTACAGCTTACTATCCACAGACCAATGGTCAAAGTGAGATAACCATTTAAACATTGGAAGACATGTTGCGTGCCTGTGTACTCGACTTTAGAAAAGGTTGGGATAGGCACTTACCGTTGGTGGAATTTTCATATAACAACAGTTATCATACCAGCATTAAGGCTGCTCCGTTTAAGGCGTTGTATGGGCGCAAGTGTCGATCACCTATCTGCTGGGCTGAAGTTGGAGAGAGTCGGCTCACTGGCCCAGAGATCGTTCATGAGGCGACCGAGAAAATAGTTCAAATCAAGATCCGTATCCAAGCCGCCCGTGATCGTCAAAAGAGCTATGCCGACGTAAGACAAAAACCTCTTGAGTTTCAAGTAGGAGATAAGGTCATGTTAAAAGTATCGCCATGGAAAGGGGTGATACGTTTTAGCAAACGGGGAAAGTTGAACCTTCGTTATATTGGACCTTTTAAGATCATTGCTAAATTAGGAATCGTTGCCTATCGTCTTGAACTCCCAGAGAAATTGAGTAGAGTTTAATAGTCGTATTTCACGTCTCGAATTTGAGAAATGCTTTGCTGATTGATCCCTCTGCCTAAACCACTGGATGAAATCCAAGTTGACGACAAATTGCACTTCATCGAAGAATCTGTCGAGATCATGGACCGTGAGGTTAAGCGTATGAAGCAGAGTCATATTCCGATTATCAAAATACGCTGGAACTCCAGGAGGGGTCATGAGTTCACCTGGGAACATGAAGACCAAATAAAAAAGAAATACCCGCACCTTTTCACCAACTCTGCACCCGCGGCAAAGGTTGCGTCCTAAGATTTGAGGACAAAGCTTCTTTAACGGGGAAAGAATGTGACACCCCGAGAATTTTCGTTCAATAATATAGCTGTTTCCGTTTAGTAATTTGAAATTTTAAAAGTTTCATTTAGCTTTTCCATTTAACCGGGAAGTTGTTCCGTTATTATCTGAGAATCGTCACCGGGAGCGAACCAGGACACCAAACGTTGTAGTATTTTGGCAATAGCCACATTTTTATGTTTTAGGGCAATATCTAAAATTTCATAATTTTCCGTGATACTGTTTTTCGTTTCGTTACTTACGTGTTTCGTGGAATTTAAACTATACTTTGTCATCTATGCAAGCCTTGTAAATTAATTCATATTGAGCACTAGTGATCCTAAAATAATTGAGACCATTTTGGTCCCCCCTTGTAGCTCACATACACATCCAAACCAACAACCTAGCAACATTGGGATACCATTTTGCACATTTGAATTATTTAGACAACATTCCAACAAATTAAAGGAAGGACTAGTACTAGGTAACTCATGATAGGGAGATCATTTTGGTCCCCTCTTTCTTGTCCCCTAACCAAACGGCCCACACAAGAGTATATATGTGTGTGTGTAATCCTTGTATTCATATGCATTTGCTTCTCATTTTTACATAATCATTTCACACACAACTTTTATTTTCTCTTGCTCTTTGTCTCTTCCAACCCACGAAAAACACAAACACATACATAAATCCATACATTTTTCACTTTCAATCATTTACATTTGAAGACTAGTAGAAGGTTTGATCATTCAAGATCATTCGGGTATAAAATAAACAACGTTTGGGTTGTTCTTGATCTTTGTTCATCTCTAAAAACCATTTTTCTTTGTAAGTCTTCAAATCCTCAAATAACTTGTACTTCCTTAATTCTCTTGATGCATAAACCTTTGTTGT
The DNA here is from genome assembly GCA_026074375.1 of Tanacetum coccineum. Taxonomy (NCBI): domain Eukaryota; kingdom Viridiplantae; phylum Streptophyta; class Magnoliopsida; order Asterales; family Asteraceae; genus Tanacetum; species Tanacetum coccineum. The sequence continues at coordinate 2,690 of BQNB010012401.1, forward strand.
ACAACTTGTTTTGTAAAAAGAATGATTTTGAAACTACATAAACCTTAAAAAGGCATACTTATGGTTCGAATTTTATAAAAATAAATATAAGAAAATCATAGTTTTGTGATCGTGGTTATTTTCATGTGATAATATTTGTACTTTTGAGCTTATTGTATTCGGCTTATATTTGTGAGCTTGTTTGATTATTTAGAGCTTATTTTAGTATATATACATGCGAAATAAAATGGAAAAATATAAAGAAATATTGTTGTGACTTATTTTCTTGTAACTTAGTTTTATTTTGGATATTGTTAGTTTATTTTTGAAAGGATGAAGCATTAAGCTATTTGACTTAATCCATAAGATCAAATAAGGCTTAATGGGCCTACAAGCCCACGTCACCTACAACATAAGCTGCGGCCCAAGCTTGTACACAAGCTTATGGGTTTGGCTTGTTATGTCTTGGCTTATTATAAGCTTGTGGTAGCTTATTGATGAACCTAGAACTTGTTTGTTATCTTTTTTAGTATATCGGACTTATTTATTTCGTACTTTGGCGTTTTAAAGGCTTATTAGGCCTAAAAGCCCAATAAGAGTTTTAGTGACTCGTTAGACTTGTTTTAAATGGAAAACGATTGTATAGAGTTTGTAAATTGTAAATTGTGATTTGGAAGTGGTTTGAAATTGGTTTTTGATAAAGTCTACTACTTTAGAAAAATGAGTAAACACGAACGGGTTATGCCGAAATTTTGTAAAAATCTTATACTTAGAAATTATTTAGAAAACATAAATAATAAAATGTTTTGATTAAATTACTTAACGATTTGGAAATGTCAAAATTATAAATAACAAGTTTATTTATACGTTAATAATAATATAATATTATATTTATATAATTAATATGATATTATATACGTACCTACTTACAACTTAGGACTTTTCATAAAAACCGATCACTAATGTTTTTAATACACAAATAACGTTTACCAAAAATGGATAATAAACGTTCATGCATCAATCACATACGTTAATTTTCTGAGACTAAATCGAAACCCGTATTCTTCTAGGTCATACCCGTGTACCACCGCTCGTTCCGAGTGACCCTACTTTTTGACGTATACTCTTTACCATATCATCAAGGTGAGTTCATAGCCCCGTACTTTTACTCGTTTTGAATAAATGTTTTATAACTTTGGGGTGAGAAACATTGCTTGTTTTTAAAATTGGACACAAGTACTTTCATGAGAATTTTTCCCTGTTTACGTGTTGCCTAAGTAGCGCTAGACCTCCTATTGCCCAAAACTATCATGAACTGTTAATCTCTTGACCGGAGGACCGGTTGAGGGAGCGCGAGTGAATAAATAGATCTATTGGGACTAATTATCCCTATCCGGGTAAGTCGCACTTACTACCCACGGGTCGCCCGATTAAACGGATATATGTCATGTCGAATTTCGGATAGGAAATCTTAGGTCGGATTTCCTCTAGGGCAATGCAACCTATAGCTATATGAAAGCTATGTCTCAGAATTAGCATCGGTGTCATGAGCTTAGTGCAACGTAAATATCTTTTATGTGAAGTTGTATTTGTTATAACTGTCGCATGCCTGTAAAATCTTGTGGTCTACTATTACATCAAATTAAACCTTATGGAAATCACTCATCTTTATGTTGACCTTTTAAGGCATTTTCCCTCAGGTGCTTCAGCTTGGAGATGTTTGCTTGATCTATATGAAGTGTAATTGCCCGGAAACCAGTTTTCACATTTTCATCTATAGTTATCTTAAATATCGTTGTGAACTATTAAAGCATCCGCTTTTTAACCTTTTGAATCTCTAATTTGTTTGATGTAAACTTATAATGATTTTAAATTTATGCAATGAAATAATATATTTTGGTGGGAAAGGGGGGGGGGGTAAAAAAACAATGTTTTATTTTTAAAACGTACACTTAGAGGTCGTTCTTTATGCTTTGTACTTGAGATATCCAGGAACGTCACGCCTCCGGACACGTATTCCGTCCAGGGCCCGTTTGGGGGTGTGACAATAAGGGGCCGACAGGCTTAGATAAAGGACCACCCAAATAAATATGGGGGCCGGCACTTGCTGCACAGATTCACTATTATTTTTTGTACAAAATCATTTAGTGACTTGGCGGAAAGGCGTAAAACTTACTAAAATTGATACAAAACATATAACACTTATTTTAAGCCTTATTTTTTTTTACTTCAAGCTAGTATACCAAGTGTATTTAACAACAAAATTAATACAAGGTCATGCACTAGAACACTGTTTCATATGTAATCCTCCTTCATAGGGTAGATTTGATACATGAAATCGTACTCATTTAAAACATTTGTTTGGAAAATTAGAGCGACGTTTGGCTCCAGATACCAATTGTGGAAACCTAGAGGGGTGAATACGTTCGATTTAAAAACTAAAATGTTTTTTTATCAAATTGCCGATCAATCGTGACGCAATATGAAGAGTGTTCATACTAGTTCTACACTAACTATACATATAGTATCAAACTGTATCACAACAATACAAATCCAAGCACAATGTTCACATCTATCTACGGCACAAACATAATCAAAACTATATAAGAAACACGACACAAAATTATCTATATAATGCAAGTATAAATATAAATCGATAAATGCGAATCTAAATATAAAGAGATGAGTTAAAGGAAATGCAAACCAGACATAATGATTTATAGTGGTTCGGTCACGAAGATCCTCTTTGTCTTGCTCCACTCCCTGAGTACCCAACTCGAGAGTTACTTCACTAGTCAACAAGCTCTCTTCTCGGCAGAGAAAACCTTACAACGTTGCTTACATCATTTTCTGACACTAAGCTAGATGTCGAGTTATTCTTTGGTACAACCAAACCCGTTATGTTTTATGGCCCAATGTAACAAACCTTGTGGTTAAGGCCCAAACACATAAACCACGTCGCTTACATTATTTTTCGATTCTAAGTTAAATATCGAGTTCTAATCTTAGCTAGAACCAATCTACCACTCACAATCATATTTTGAGGACTAAAATACTAACCGCTCACTCATGTATTTTCTCACCTAAAATACTAACACGATCTACCCGATTAACTAATACACAACTTTGGAAGACATGAAATCGGTCTATATATCGTGAATGTAATACATGTCATGAATGTACCAACTATAATACATTGTATCTTGACGATACGAGTATTCTTCTCTTGCACATGGAGAGGAAAGATTGGATCACATGTAAACTAATGTTTAAACAAGTTACATGATCAAAGACTAAAAGATATTTAATCTGTCCTAAAATAGAGAAAAACCGTGTGAAAAAGAGTAAAAAAATATATGGGAACAGTCCACTATTTATAGGCAAAGTCTAGGACGAAAAAAGTTAGTCGTCCCCCTTATCTCTCAAAGCCGACCCTCTTATCAATCAGGGGGCCACCCATACCTATCAGGGGGCCGCCCCCTGTAGGACGCTCCTGATTTTGTCCTTTTGTGGAGAAATATTTTCTAGGGCAGGGTTTTTTGATTTTGGGGAGAAAAATCTGATTTCAAATATATATTTGAATAAAACATTTCTTTTAATTACAAACATATTTTGTCTAATTTATTTTGGTAAAAAAGTTTTGTTACATTTATAAAAATATAAAGTTTAGGACAAAATACTTCTTTGATCATCCAACAAGTTTAATGTTTGTTTGTTCATACCTTTAGTGATTTACGTCAGGTGCAAACTTATATTTGTTGTTTAAGCAGACTTGAGACGTCGAGAGATGTTGACGTATGAATGCATTGATGATTTGTGATTACGAGTAACTTGAGCACTTTACGTTATGTGTTACAAGTTACATGTTTGTCATCACCAAAACACAAAGAGAATACATAAATTAACTATCGTAATATTTGCACTAACAGATTCCAAAAATCAGAAACATATTGTTTCTTCTTATTGATCGTATAATATATAATTTCATGTACCTTGGCAGCACCAATAGAGCTAGGTATGATGTTTTGTGCAGCCCCACGACCACTACACGCCAATCCTTCATTGAAGGTCCATAGACAGTTTTTTTTGTGTAGCTAAACATGTATGAACAAAACAATATGATCATAGTTGAAAACAAAAGGTAAATAATACAAAACAAAAAGATGCAAAATCAGGAATGATGTAAAAAACTGATGCTAAAAAATGGAGAGTTGCAATGACATTTTACTTAGAAGCAGCAAAAAAAAAAAAAAAAAAAAAAAATGGGGGGGGGTGGGGGGGGGGGGGGGGGGGGGGGGGGGGGGGGGGGGGGGTTATATATATATATGAAGCTTGGCCTCATAGTGGAAATCCATAAAATCTGGTACATGTGTTTTACCCATTGTACGTTTGTAGAGGTAGCAAGTGGGTGCGTTGGTAACAGGTCAAAATATGTTTGGTTAAACGGGCAGTATTACTATAGGTCAAAAGTGGTCGAGTTGGTTGACCCTTAAACCACTTATTTATCCATCTTTAAAGTATTTAGTAAATTTTATTGTGCTATTTATGATTAATAAAGAAATATTGTTATAATTATAATCTAGATCTTAAAAAAGTTCATTAGGATTTTGTATGCTTTTAAGCTCTTAACCTGCTCATTACGCCACAGTCTATGTCCAAACAATGGTTCAAACACTAGCACCAAATAACTATTTAGAAAGAATACCAGAATGCAACTTGCATGGTTCAAAGATGTTTCAAACAAGGTACATATTGTCCATTAGGTTTGTTGGTGCAAAATGATGACTAAGAACTCCTTTGTATTTTGATGATGAAAATATATATTAGGAGATACTTAAAATCATTATCAAAAGCTTGAAAGAGAAGAACATGCCTTATATGTGCGTTAGAAGAGAATCAAGTGAAGAAACTAAGTCATAAGATGAAATCAAGTTTATATTATGACCGTAGAAGATGCTTTAGTATTTTGGCCATAACTCCTTCATCCGGACTACGATTGACGTGATTCAAAAGGCCATGGAAAGGGAAAAAGAAGATCTACAACTTAAATAAGGAATCAAAACTTTATTTTGGCGCGCTAGAGCATGAGGGTAGCGTCACTCATGAAATCCAATTTTTGGATTTTGCTTTATCGGCTTTCCTCTTACCGAACACATGCGGAAACTTCAATAAAGGTATGTACGTGATATTTGAGCATTTAGGAACACTCCAAATGAAGTTTAGACTTAGAGATGAGAAAAAACAAGTCCTCCCATTTTTCTATAAAATGCCAACTCAAACCTTTTATCAAACGCCTCTAGCCAAGACCGAGACTTCTTTCTAAACCTAGTATGATCATGTTTTCAACATACCAACAAGCAAAAGTGTTCATTTGACTTTAATATGGATTTATTTTGTCCCTAATCACGTAACAGGTTTTACTCCCTTATTGGGTGTGACAAATTGAATATTTTAGCAGGTTAAGTTTAAAGCATGATATAAGATTCAATTTATGTGTTTATATGGTATGAATGGAAAGTACATGAGTGTGAATCATGATACTTTGTGGAAATTAAATCATTTGAAAGCTTTGTCGTAGTTTTCAAAGTCCGTGTACGTAATATCTGTGTACTGTACTATTGATAGGTAATTCATATTAAATATATATATAATATATGATATAATATATATATAATAAATATAATATAATGTCATAGATATATAAGTTTAGTATTTTAGAGATGTAGAGACTTCTATTTTTATAAAAATAGTTAAATCGAAGGTTTAGTTGAAAACTAGTTAGAAAGTTCAAGGTTTAGCAAAATAATTAAAGGTTTTTACTTAGAATTAAAGTAAATGTATAATAAATAAATAAATAAAAGAAAAAAATATAATTAAAAGGGTGGTTGTGTGGATCGGCCGAACAAGGAAAAAAAAGGAAAAATCCCAATTTGATTACAACTTGTTTTTGGTAATTATCTTTTCCTAAGCCTATAAATAAAAATCATAACTTAATCAAAAATCACTTTTTTTCTCCTCTCCTCTCTCCTTGGCCGGTCGAACAACACAAAGAACAAAGGGAAACCCACAAATTTTTAGGGTTTTGATTTTTAAGAGTTAAGGTAATGTTTTCTAAATCATTTTTCAATTCAATTGATTTTATTTAACGTAACTATCATTAAGGATGGATTAGGTTATTGTAAATAATATGTAATTAAGAGGTTTTGATCATCAAAAATCGTTTTAGGGTTAATAATTAGGGTTTTGGGTAAGTTAATTAGGGTTAATTATGCTAAATTCGGAATAGAAATCTAGGCAGAATTTTAGGTCATCTTGCAAGAGCCATATCTCGGTCATACCGATAGCTTTTATTGATTTTATTGAGCCTCAAATTAACTACAGAGAGTCTACTTTCCAACCCAAGTGGTTTGATGAATTAAAAGTGAGTGGAAGTTAGTCAAATTAATCAAACAAGATTCGTTGTCAAAACTGAGTTTTCGGGGAAAATTCTGAGTTGTGTTTGTGAGGTCAAAAACTATATCAAAACGTCTTTTTAATTAATGGGCTTGCTACTGTAGCAAATTCATGATGTTTATGATTTTCTAGAATTTTTATAGAATTTTCCTAAGTGTTTAAATGGGTCTGCTCAAGCTAAACGTTTTGAAGGTCGAATCAGGTCAAATTCTGGACACTTTGTGATGCTGAATTTTTATAAAATGGTTACACTCACTATTATTTTTATCCAAAAATCAAATAAGCTCACAACTCATTGGGGAGCTATAGGATGTAAGGATAAGAACCAATTAGGTGTTTAAGTATTTTATTTAGAGTCATCTTGTGACTATAATGACATAATTTTATGAGGTTTACAAAATTATAACTTTCTGTCATGAATAGTAACTTTTATAAAAATAGTTTTATAAAAGTTTTAATTGTCGTAAACTCGCGAAATTCATAACTCATTCGTTATTAATTGAAAAATTACGATTCTTATCATTTTGGAATCCTAAAAATATGTATTATTTATTAAAAATATCAAACTAGCTGTTTGATATAAGTTTTATAAAAGTCATTTTATAAACTCCGTTTAATTAACGTATAACTCGTTTTTAACGTAACTTTTTCGTTATTAATCCGTTTAACAAGTTTCTTACCTTTTCGGAATCGTCGTGATTTGTATTATTTTATAAAAACATAAAATCCCCTGTTTGGAATTCGAAAACCTACTGTCCCAAAATGATCTTTTATATAATTTATTTATATAATATGTTTTATATACTTTTTAACCTCACAATTTACCACAAGTCTTTTATAACTATATATATTATATGTTATACATATAATAATGTCCATAAGTTCATATTTGTCCAAGATCATCAAGATCACAAGTTAGTAACTTTACATAGAATCATAAACTTTCTTACTTAACTTTTAATTACAAGTTTACATATGAACTTTTTATACTTAAACCGAGATTGTACAAGACTTATATGTTCTTTATTTCATGATATTACCAACATCATAACATGTGAGAAAGTGCACAAAATCATAATCACAAGAAAAATTATATTTTTCATGTTCAAAAGTATTCCTAATGGTGATTTCACTATATAGCACATTATATACATAAAAACTCATAAAATGAAAGCATAAAGGTTTAAAATAGACCTTATGAGGTATGATGATGATGAGAAACAAATGCTAAACCCGTGTTTAGCCTTAAAACCCAAGCTTGCACTTAAGAAAACCCTTATTTTCTTAACAAAAACCCTAGCTTCCTTTTCTTGATTAATACTTGTAAATGGTGATTCAATGGATGGAAACACCTTAGAATGTCTTAGGATAGATGTGTATAGAAGTGTATGGGTTGTATAAAATTTAGTATGGATTTATTAGAGAGGGGTGTGTGAGCCGTGGGCTATATTGAGCCAAAAGGGAGGTTTGTTTGATTTTTACAAAGTGTTTTACTTGTATCTTTCTTATGCAATGTATGTATATAAGTAGTAAACATGTAAGAGTAGTCAAGGGAACATATCATGGTCATAGGGATGGTCATTGGTCTTAGGTATGGTCTCTAGGTCAAAGAAACAAAGCATGGTGTTGTATTAAAGAGGTATGGTGCTCATTTGACCAATGGAAGAGTTTTTGGTATATCTTTGTGTACATTGCAAGAATTTCGGCATATAAGAGATGAACATGATATATTTGAGTAAACTTTATGTATTGGGTATAAATGTGGGTATTTGTTGAAGCGTAGAAAAGTTTTTGTGGTTCCGGGAGTGCCTAAACGCATTTTATCGCGAAACGTATACACTTTACGTATCCGATAAAAATAAAATGAACAAAGTTAATAATTATCCTCAAAATAATTATATATCCCTTGCTTGATGTAAACATTTAATTGTTTGATGCCCGTTTACATTGAACGCTAATTTTTGGCGTACGCGATTTAACCTAACGTTTACAATTTCAGGCAACCACGTACAATTCAAAAAGGTACATTGTGGATTTATTGATGTCGTCAATGACTTGAAAACACAGGGTGTTATAATTATACTGATTTAGAAACATGTGACATTGGTCTAGCACTATAAACTATAGTTTTGGGATGAGCAGTATTAACAGGCCTAACAGTATTAAGTGATCTTATGCTAGTTTTCATTAAAACTGCTCTTGGAACCATGTTCCTATGAACATTGGGGTGATCCTTTTTAGTAGAATATTTGTAATTCACCCTTGTTTAATTATTCCCAGATACCACCCTTTCCCTTTGATGGTAATTGCAGTTAGCCTGCACATGGTCAAAACTTCCACACACAAAACAAGCTTTATTGTACATCACAAAGTTACTTCCTAGCTATTGAGACTTATAATGAAGAATGTTGCAAAAGAGTTAGTTTTGCTATCGATAATGCATCTAGGATATACCTTAAAATCTGGAAACTCCAAATACTTTATGATCTAATTTCACCAAGTATTCCATCATCCTCTAATTCTCTGCATATTGATCAACTCATCCTATTTATTGTTAAATCGGATGCACAATGCATCATGATTGGCAAGGAAATAACGGATCACAGGGTTTATTACTCGAAGGTCCTCAATCACAATCCCAGTCCAAAGATGTTAAATTTTGTGATGCGGATTTGGAGGTTGCTTTCCGAAAATCTACGTGTTTCGTTAGAGATCTTTAGGGAAACGATTTACTCACCGGTAACCGTGGATCTGATCTCTATACAATTTCCCTTCAAGAAACGACTTCATCAACTCCAATCTGTCTCATGGCTAAAGCCTCACCAACTCAAGCATGGTTATGGCATCGAAGACTTTCTCATCTTAACTTCGACTACATCAACTTGCTTTCAAAGAAGGATGTCGTGATTGGTTTACCAAAACTGAAATATGTCAAGGATCAACTATGTTCTTCTTGTGAAGTGAGTAAAGCAAAAAGAAGTTCATTCAAGACAAAGGCTGTTCCAAGTTCGAAAGGACGGCTAAATTTGCTTCATATGGACTTATGTGGTCCAATGCGGGTTGCTAGCATAAATGGGAAGAAATATATTCTGGTAATTGTAGACGACTACTCCAGATATACTTGGACTCTATTTCTAAGATCCAAGGATGAAACACCAGAAGTTTTAAAAGAGTTTCTCATAATGATTCAATGAAATCTTCAAGCCTTAGTAATTTCTGTTTGAACTGACAGAGGCACAGAGTTCTTAAACTAGACACTCCATGCATTTTTCAAAGAAGAAGGAATTAAGAATCAAACTTCCACTCCTCGAACACCTGAACAAAACGGCGTTGTCGAAAGATGAAACCGTACTCTTGTTGAGGCTGCTCACACGATGCTCTCAGCTTCTAAACTTCCTTTGTTCTTTTGGGCTGAAGCAATTGCAACCGCATGCTATACTCAAAACAGATCTATCATCATCCCGACACATGAGAAAATGGCATATCACATCATCAATGACAGGAAACCCTCAATTGAACACCTTCACATTTTTGGTTACACTTGTTACCTAACCAGAGAAAAAGGGGATCCGTGCATTCTGGTGGGATACTCTACTCAGTCTAATGGATATCGTGTTTACAACAAGAGAACTCAATTGAGAGTTGAATCCATACATCTCGAATTTGATGAGATCAAAGGGATGATTGAGACGTCTGTTGCTAATGACACTTCAAGCCTCGATCCCCAACGATAAAAGGCGTCAGATTATGACAACTCTGGCCCCATCCCACAACTACAAAATGTTTCTCCTTCAGCTGATACAATAGTTCCATCACAACAAGAGTTGGATCTTCTATTTGGTCCTTTGTACGATGAATTTTTCAATGCGGGTACTTCAAGTGTCAACAAGTCTTCTGTTGGATCGTTTACTGAATAGATCTTAACCTTTAGCTTGTAAAGGATTTATTCCTTTAGATAATTCTAAAGAAACAATAATGAAACACTGATTTAAACACTATTGATGCGGAAACTAATCAATAATGCTAAGAAGAACAATAATAAGAATCACAAAAGAACTTTATATTATAACTTGAATTTGCCTAGGTTACAGATTACAAAACTATGATTGCTAAAATGATCTCTATTGATCTGTGTAGAACAATATTGATCTATATATGACTAACTATTACTAGCAGTACTAACATTGTACTGGCAGTACTAACTATAAAGCTAGCAGTACTAAAGACTCATAATTATTTCTTTAATTTTCATTAACAGCATTAAGTCTTCACTAGCAGTATTAATCTTGAGCCAACAATATTAACTTATAGAAGCTTTAGAATCCCAACAATCCTCCCCTAAACTTATGATTTACTCTCAAATCCCAAGTTTCTTCTGGATTAGATCTTCTTCTATGGCTGAGGATTCTTTCAAACACGTTACTGCTTCTCTACAATCTGTGATCTTGTAAACTTGATTAGCTCAAATGCCATGGTGCTTTCTTCTTCAGCTTGCAGCTTCAAGTTTATCATCTTCTCCAGTATTTCCTTTTTGAGTGGGTACTTTTTCTCAACAAGCATGTTGATCTCCATAGGAGTATCAATCAAAAACACTGAATGAACTCCTGAGTTTTCATATAATCTCCATCTTAGTACCTTCCAACTCTCTTGGTTCTTCCATATCTCATCTTGCTCATCTGGATCAAACATCATCCTCAAATCTCCCTAAAGTATTAATTCCTTTTCTTCTAGAGAATGATCTTTAAATCTTTCTTGAACCAATTTGTATAAAACCTTCAGGTCATCTCTGTCAAGTCTTCTGAATAATGACTCTGTACCTCCATGAAAGCTTACAGTTCCATCTGCTCTTGTTAACTTGTATACTTCCATATCTGTTATTTCCATTCGACTAGGTAGCTGATACTCCCAATTAACTATAGGGTATCTAACAGAGAGAAATTTCAGAGTCACAGATTCTTCTTCAAATTCTTTTTCTTTCTTCTGTCTCTTTGAGATGTCTTCTTTTTCTTGTTTAAAATAATCAAATTCTTTTTCTTTCTTCTGTCTCTTTGAGATGTCTTCAACTTGTTTTTCATTTGCTCTTCTTCTTGCAAGTATTTTTCTTCTTGTTCCAACAACTTTCTTTTCACTCATTACTGGGTCAGGTTTTACATCTTCTTTTTCAACCATCTCTTCTTCCACTGTCTTTGAAGTTTCTCTTTTACTTGGTTTAGAAGACTCTTTTTCAACTTCAGACCCTATAGGAATAAAAGTATTGACATGATCCCACACCCTTTCAAAAATTGGTCTGATGTCATTATAGCTCATTCTCTTGAAGTAGCTTTCCTTGTAACCTCCTTAGTTCTTCAAGTATGTTATCATATTCCTTCTTGCTTGAGCTATTGACACAGGTTTATTCTTCAAAGCATTATATCTTAGTACACTTAGATCATTCCAGTCAATTCCTTTAGATTAAGTAGCTTTTGTAGGGACTTGTTATCTTTCATCCAGTTGTTTTTGCAATTCCCAAGCTGCTTCCAGATTAAGTCTTTTTTCTTTTTCTTCTTGCAAAGCTCTTGCTTCTTGTTCTGCATTAAATCTGGCTCTTTCTTCTTCTTCCATCTTCCTAGATAACTCCTCATCCATACTCAACTGCACTTAAGTTCTTTTCTTAACCTTCTTTAGAGTAACAGGTTCTTCCATTATAGCCTTTCCTTTATCTTTGGCTTTCCTTCTTATATACACATGAGCTTCAGCAGTACTAACCTTTGTAACTTTTGGAGGACTAGCAGTACTAATCTCTATCTTACCTTTCTCACCACTTCCACATTCTTCAATAATTTTAGTGGGAGTCTCTTCTTCTATAATTACTTTAGTTTCATCACTAGGCTTCTCATGAACTTCCTCTTCCTGTAGAATCCAAGAAATACCTTCATCTTGTACTAGAGAAATTGTTGGATCTTCATTAATTTGAGAAATATTCCTCCCTTGTTTGGAAGAATCCTATGCAATCTCTTCATCATCAGAAAGAACAATCTTTGCCTTTCTCTTAGCCTTGCCAGACTTCAGCTTGTACTCTAGTTTCTTTACTCTAAGTACTAACTTGGTGAGAGCAGTACTATAAATCTTCTTTGTCTGCTGCAAGTCCTTCTCCAATTCATCAATCATGTCATTCAATTAGTTAACAAAAACTGTCAAATCATGTTGTTGCATGCTACCCTCAGCACTTCCATATGAGTGAATAGCATAGAGAGGTGAATCATGGGGCATAAAAGCATTCTCCTCTGCCTCATGGGTGGGTTGAAGTGGTTCTGGTGAAGGGGATAGTTGAGTGGGTTGTGGAGATAATGATGGTGAAGATGTGATCCTTGAGGGTGATTGTTGTTGCTCTTCATCATGTGCTTGTACCAACATACTCTCAAAAAATGGTGTTACTACCCCTGAATACCCCTTAGAGGCTCTCCTTATATTACTAAACAGTTTACTTATCAGAGTAGGAGTGGGATAGGTTCTAGTATAAGGCAGGAGTAACCTTTGTTGTTTGTTAAGAAGAAGTTGAATAAACCTGGGATACAATAAGAATTTGTGTGGGCTATCCAAGTTCTTAACCATAGCTTCAAAGATGAATTTGGAAAAGTTAAACCTCCTGCTTGTAGCTAGACAGATGATTGCTGTAGCAATGTTGCTACTGAATTGATCCCATGCTGTCTTCTTGGAGCTCAGACAATGTAGAATTGTGTGGATAAAGAACTTCCACTGGGGTGAAAAATGTCCTTTAAAGAATGTAAGACTTTCAGAATTAGTCACATACCCCATATGAGCTAATTGCTTAAATATTTCTTCATTGGAGAGTGAAGAAATGCCTTCTGCATCTTCTAACTTCAAATGTCTTCTCAAAGAAGCTTCAGTTATGAGCTTTTCATGTCCATCAATAGTTGCAGAAATAGCTTGAAGTCCTTCCTCAGTAGTGCTCAAGACAGCAGTTTCCCAAAAATGTTCAATAAGGGACACAAAAATAATGGGATTTTCAGTAAGGGCATAGTAGATATGGCTTGAAGTAAGAAAATCTATGATTTCATCAAAACCCTCACTGCTTTCAGATTTAACCAAATATGCGACCATATTATGCTTGTCGTAAAATTCCAACTGAGCCATTTGATGAATGAGAAGATGAGTAAAGATGTGGGATTAGTTCGTGTGATAAAGTGTAATGGTCTAGTAAAGTGAGTTGAATTATGAGTGAGGTTTAAAAGAGTATGTTTTCACCGACTGTAAAAGAGTTGTACTTATCTTGAAGAAATCGTTTAATGATATAGATAAATCAAGAAGTCTCCAATTAGTCAAACCCTATAAGCTATAGATGCGGCGGAAATATCTCAACGGCTCTTTGATTGAGGAAAATCTGTTAGGACTCAAACAGTACTAACGGTCACCTAGCAGTACTAAGTTTGGTCTATCAGTACTAATGCTAAGCCTAACAGTACTAACTTTATCCAACAGTAGTAATACTTGCCTAGCAGTATTAACTTAACACTGACAGTACTAAGTGTTATACCAAGCAGTATTAACTCCAAACTTGATCCATTATAGATATTCAGCACCAATGTAGACTCTCATATACTCTCTTTCTATTTTTAAACTCACAAAATATCTCTCAATTCTTTTTCTCACCAAACACTCATTTCTGTTTATCACACACAACTCTCTTTCTGTTTTTGAACTCACCAAATCTCTCTATTCTTTTTCCTCACAATGTAGACAATTTGGATATAGTTTGCCATCAATTCCATAAGTTCCAAACTGTCCTCCCCACTTCCAAGTGTGTAACCTCTTGAGAGAGGTGGATCATTGGACTGTTTTATAGTTTTTGGCAAACTACCAGCCATAAACGGATTTGGGAAGTCTTTACCAATGTCGTTTGCTTTGGACTAGCCAATGCTTTATTGCAATAACATGGTGCATTGATAACCATATAGTTTTTGGTAAACTATCAACCATCAACGGATTTGAGAAGTCTTTACCAAAACCGTTTGCTTTGGACTAGCCAATTCTTGAAGTCTGTTAGACATGGTGACTGATGACCATTTGTCGTGTAGTGATTAAACCAACACTGAAGGAACATCCTATCATTGAATTCCTCCCTTCAAAGAAAGCTTCTAGCAGTATTAATTCTGGTATTAGCAGTACAAAGTTTCTGCAGCAATATGAACTAAGCTTAGTACCACATCTAACCTTGAATCCTTATGCCAAAGAGTATAGTGAACCCCAAATGAGCATCATAGCCATTTCCTATTCTTGGAATTCATCTACAAACTGTACAACAATTATCTTGCCTCCCCTTAATTGTGGTTACAAATTTAACATCCCAATGCTAACCACCAAAAAGTTAAATCTTGTGACATCAAATCCTTTGGTGAAAAGGTCTGCAACATTAGAGTCTGTGTGAATCTTGATAACTTCTATCAGTCTTTTCTCATAGCAATCTCTAATAAAATGAAATCGAATTTTGATATGCTTGGTCCTAGAATGAGCAACACGATTCTTGATAACACTTATAGTGCTCTCATTATCAATATGGATTCTGGTGTTCATGAAATTAAAACCATAATCCATCATCTGATTCTGTATCCATAGTACTTGCCCACAACAGTTAGCAGCTGTAACATATTCGGCCTCAGTAGTCGAATTTGCCACAATAGTCTGCTTCTTGCATTGTCAAGATATCAATCTTCTACCAAGAAATTGACAGCCACCTGTTGTTGATTTTCTGTCAAGGCTGGCTCCTCCACAGTCACTGTCTGAGAAAGCTTCTAGTTCAAAAGGTGAATCCCTAGGATACCATAAACCTAATTTAGGTTGATGTTTGAGGTACCTAAAAATCCTTTTTACTACATTTAAGTGTGAAGCTTTTTTATTGACTTAAAACCTAGCACAGGCACAGACAGCAAACATGATGTCTGGCCTTATTTTTGGGGCAAATGGTCTAGCAGTACTAACAGACCTAGCAGTACTAACAGGCCTAGCAGTATTAATAGTTTGTACTGCTCTTTTCTCATTTGGCCTAACAGGATTAACCAAACCTGTTCTGGTTAGTACTCCTGATGGGACAAAAGTCCTTCTTGCTTGAGGGTAGTTCAATTTATTTGAAATTTTTTGATGATTAACCCTTTTAGCATTATCCCATACTGGTTTGACCACCCTTTGACCAGTATTGACCACATTTTTTAGCTTAGGTTCTGGGCTCTTTTTGTCATAAAAATCACAATCTTTGATCAAATGGTCAGTGCTCTTACAGACAAAGCAAGCTTTTATTTTCTTAAATCCAATTCCTGCTTTCTTAGAAGTTTGACCAATTTTATCAACTTGAGTTTTAGCTGTTTGAGTTTCATTAGTCTTAACAGGACTAACTTCAGACACATCATCCTCATCATCTGAGTTCCAATCCTCAATGATGACTTTATCTTTGTTAATGTTTGGTGTAGACACAACTGATTCATTGACAGACTTAGGTTTTTCAACATTTACTTCATTTGTATTACCTACAGTCTCACTAGTTTTAGATTTACTAGTATCAGTTTTTGACTCAATGATTTTCTTTCTAATGGCATATTCATCTAAACCTGCAAATGATATGTCAGCTCTTGGGGTTAGGAAGTTCCCTGTTATAGGAGGGGGAACAGCATGATACCCATCTGCTTTGGAAAACCTATCATTTGCTGGTGTGGACTCTTCATCACTAGATCTGACCTCAAAAACACTCATACTGATCTCACTATCAGTTTCAGACTTGTCACTCATTTCATTTAATTGTGTGTCATATCCTAAACCATTTTTATCATGGGAACTCATTTGACTGTTGAGTAAAATATTAAGACTTTTGGATGATTCTTCCCATTTTGCTATCTTAACATTCTTCCCATTTTGCTTGTTTGGTTGCGTTTTCTCTTGGCAGTTTATATGCGGATCTTGTGCTCTTCGCTTGTTTCGGGTTATTTGTTTGACGTGGATGTATGTTTTTGGTTGCTTGTTTGCTTTATTTTCGTTATCTATCTCTGAGGAACACCCCAATGCACACGTACACAGGCCGGAGGTCCCCCGGAAGCAGTCTCTCTACTTCCGGGTTTAGCCTGGAGGTAGGGGTAGGATCTGTCTACGTTTACCTCCCCCATACCCCGCTTCGGCGGGATTGGGTATGTTGTTGTTGTTGTTGTTGTTGTCTTTCCTTAACAACTTTCTCTAATTCTATGTTTAGGTTATTGATTTTTAATTCTCTGCATTTAAGCTCATAGTTTTGAAACTCATATTTTTCACCCCAAGCCAGTTCATTCTTTTCATGTCCAAGAATTCTAAATTATAGAGATTCTAAAGCTAACTCATAACCCTGAATTTCTAGTCTAGCTCTGTTATGTTTTTCTCTTTCACTATCAAAGTTCTTTTGAAGAATTTTAAAAGATTCAAGACATTGTTTATAACAGTTTTATACCTCATTATCAGAAGAACTTGATAAGCTTGAGGAGGAAATGGCCATCTTCCTGAAGTTCTTCTTATTCAGAGTTTCCACACAAGCTCTGATACCACTTGTTGGATCCCTTACTGAATAGATCTTGAACCTTTAGCTTGCAAAGGGTTTGTTACTTTAGATAAATCCAAAGCAACAATAATGAAACACTGATTAAACACTATTGATTATGCGGAAACTAATCAACAATGCTAAGAAGAACAGTATTAAGTAACACAAGAAAACTTTGTATTATAACTTGAATCTGACTAGGTTACAGATTACAAAGACTATGATTGCTAAGATGATCTCTATTGATCTATGTTGATCTATGTCAACTAACTATGACTAGGGTTCCTTTTATACACCAAGGAAACCTTAATGGGCTTTACAAAACGCGTATAGAGATCATGCATATCCTTTTCTAATTTATCTCATGCATATCTCATAAGCAGTACTAATACAATACACTAGCAGTACTAACTATTACTGGCAGTACTAACATTGTACTGGCAGTACTAACTATAAAGCTAGCAGTACTAAAGACTTAGCTTTAGAATCCCAACATATACAAATATACATATACATATATCATTAGCATAATAAGAGGAAATGGTTTATAAGTAACTTTGATTCCTTGTAAAAATATCGTTTGTAATTATAAGTGACCTAGAAGAGCAAGCCTTGAACGAACAGAGAAGTCTATTTTTTAAGTTTCCTATCCCAGCATCCCTTAATTAAAAACGCGTAATCTATCTTTGATCTTAATCACCCTCAATTGTTTATTGTAAAGGTTCAATGGGCACTGATAAGCATCATAAAGGAGAGATGAGACGCGTTTTAAATTTTTATTGTAAGTGGACCCAAAACCTCAGTCCCGCATGAAATCACTATTAAACATTAGAGGCGACATCTTTTCAAAATAAAAGTACAACTTTATCCAGGCTTAATGTCCGACTACGTCATGCCTCAACCGGAGTACCACACCAGCAAAGAGTAGGGCCTCGTCAACAACGAGGGCATGAGTGACGTGGCTTGTCCTGAGCATGATAAGGCGACATATTGTTGGGGCCCGGCCCGAGGGACCAATTGACCCAGGCGGATGGCCTTTAACGACATTATGGCTAGAAGAGGGGATTAGCAATATGGTGTAGAAAATGATAAATTCTTAAACTGTTAAGTAATTTAATTAGTGGACATTGGACAACAAAAAATGTAACTCACTTGTAAATTTCCCTGTGGAAATTTCAGTATGACCAATGGTATTATTTGTTTTGTCGGTATAACTATTTTTACTTGTAAAATTCTAAGTGTTTCGATCATATTTTACTATCACGGTGATGTAAAATATCTTAGCCAAGAAGTCATTCTTGAAGCTCCTTGTTTCCTTTTAAATTTCTGAAATTCTTTTCCCTATTATGTTTTGGGGTAAAAGCTAAAAAAAATACTGCCATTGTGAATGCAAGAAACCACACAAATATAACAAAGAACAAGGAATTCGATAAACCCTCAAAGGGTGCCCAAACGGGACTTCAAGAGAAACACTCTTATTTTCTATAAACTCATCATGATTCATATCAAAACCTAAACCTATTACATTTATAGGGTAAAAGTGTCTTGAAGAGAAAGTCAAAGTCAAATACAATCTTTGACTTTCAAATAAAGAAACAAATCAATTCTTAAAATCTAAACATATCTTTAACAAAAATAATAATATTAAAAAAGATAGATCGACAATTATAAATTGTATCCTTTAACAAAAATGAATAAGAGAAAAATGCTCTAAATGTGCTCCCTGGGGTTTTACTGCAAAAATTGCAGAACTTAATCTACTATCGTAAGGTTGTCTAATTTTTTTGTGTGAAATATTAAAATGGATTTTTTTCGTTATGCAGAGTTATAGCTCTTTCCAGTGCAAAAGATCGTATGTGTCTTCTTATTGATGACATAACTTTTATAAGACAAATTTTGTAGCCCAAACAACAGCGACACACAAACTTGACGATAGACATAACATGTATTGCACATGATGTTTAGCATAGAAATATTCTGAGTCTATTGTCTATATACAAACCAATGGCAGCTGATTTTGAGTTATAAGTAAATTTGACAGAGACAATTTGTATGAATTTTTTTAGGGGAAAAGGAAAGAAATTAGATAATGAAGAAGACGAGACACGGTGAGTGTCTTATAGACTTGTAGTTAATTTCTGAATTTATTCATCTCATTATGTAATTAATAATAGCGCACCATACATCGAGAAATTATTATGACTTTGCTTAATGTTTTCCAATTGCTGATCATTTTTAAAGTAGTTATACTTATTTGTTCTTTTGTGTTTCTTTGCTGAAATTATTATAAGTTTGAACTTCGCTCTGCTCCTACCATGCTGAATAGGATATACCCGGTGACCTATGTATATGACTACTCAAATGTGCTAGATAAATCATGGACAAATACTTATCGTATATAAATTTCTAGTAAACTAGAGCAACAAACATCAAACATGTTGAAATGTGCATACACCAATATTTTGATACTGAGATATGGTTCACCCTTTTTTTAGCTGAGGGATGCTGCTGTCATCTATTCACCCTGATTAGTTCATCATCTAAGCTTCCATTTACGTCTTATATTTCTGCCTAATTCCCAATGTCTTTCTATGTGCAGAGTCTACATCTTATAAAAGTGACACCAGAATACTTAATAGATGTTAGATAGACTATTTAACATTGTGGAAGTAATAAACCCTGAGCTTGATATTTTTAAAATTGTTTTTATGTTCTGTTTTCCTTTAAAGTTGAACATTTGTGAAAAATGTTTTATAATTGACTCTGGGACCTTATTTAATATTGAATTCATAAAAAAAGTTCAGTTATGCTTCTGTTGAGGCTAGTTGTTGAGAAATGTTGCTTTTTTAATTGACTTTGGGACCTGATTGAGCTATATCAGGCTAGCTGTTGGTCTTCATTTTGTTAATTTAGTTGTCACCTGAACCTAATACTAGCGTGTTAAAACTGTTGTTACTTGTGTACTTTGGAGGAGGAATTCACAATATAAATTAGTTTTTCACATCGAAGAATCAAAGTATGTTTGTCATAAATTTAATAGTTTGTGTGGGATAAGTAAGGGGTTGAGTACCAAAAACGATTGAATTTTTTTGCAGAGGTAAGGTTATACGGTTAAACCCATGGGTAGGGGTGGAAATTTCCGAAAGGAGGCGATCCACAGTCAGAGACCGACACAAGAATAAAAAGGTTAGGGTGGGTCTAAACAGGTTTCAGGTCTTGTTCGGGTTGACCCACTTAATCGGTTCATTATATAGGTCGTTTTTGGGTTGGGGATGGGTTAAAGATGTTGACCCGCCAAACCGTTTAAGATATCTTTAGAAAAAAATATATATATTATGTTTGGTTATACGGTTTAAATGGGTTAAAAGGGTTGACCAACCAACCCGTTGAACTTGTTCAAACCGTTTAACATGACAACTTATTAGATAAATGGGTCAATCCGCCAACTTGTTTAATTTTCTCAACCTGTGTAACCATTTAACCCACCAATCCGTTCAGACAAACAGTTGAATAGATCGTGTCGGAGTTATGTGTGAATGGGTTATGGTTGTCACGGGTAACCTGATTACTTTAAGTCTTAAACAAGTGGTGTTCGGCTTGGAATTCTTTGACCCGCCAACGTGGACCCAGCCTGAATTACCTACCTACAATGGCCATGGGCTGAATTTGCGCATCAACGTTAAACTATTTCCTTGTAAAATGTGGACCTGATTACATCTAATGGGCCAGATATAGGTTGTGTTTATATGGAACTTGTCAAATAAACAAGTTTAGCTTGAAGGGGGTAAGGGTCAAACAGGTTGAAAGGTTGGCTTTATTCAACCTCCTAATCATTTTGTTAAATAAATTTATTATAGTGTTTTTTTTGGGTATTCATGATTGATGCATTTAATTGTTTATAAGAACATTTAAAAGTTGAATAGAAAATGTTATGCAGGTCAACCTGACATGTGTTAAAACATGACTTGTTCTAATCAGAACATGTATTGACATGTTACAAATCTTCCCACCGTGCCACACTGCCACCTCTAGATGGAATAGATTGTATAGTTGCTATTAGAAGTGCCGAGATGGTACAGTAATCAATTTGGTACTTGTCAAATTTGTTTTTTTTTTGGGTAAAGGGGATTACCCCGGTAAAATATATTGGTTTTCTTATTTTATGTAGGTGTGCAATGTGACATGCCACTAATGGTTCTCATTTATTTGGTTGCAGGTTGGATGTGAGATAGCCATGTTGCTGTTGCAGGTTGGATGTGAGATAGCCATGTTGCTGTTGCTGCTGACAATAACGATTCTGTTGTAGAATTAGACATCTATACAATATGTTACAGGAGAGATTGTGAAAACAAGATTGTAGATTTAAAGGTGCCAAATCTTGTAGCACATGATGCTCATCTGGGCTGTATGATTACTGTTTAGCTTCTGAATTCACAACTTTTATAAAGTGGTTTCTGATCTAATATGCTAATTACTATGCCTTCACTTTAAGATCCAACATGCCACATCTGTACAATTTGGAAAATGTCTTAAGTGTCATCTATTTTATTTAATAAAACCAGTTTTTTAGGCCATCTAATTAACGAGGTTTGTTAACCGCGCGTTGCCGCGAAGCGCGCGGGACTATTTCCGCAATGGATCGTTAACACCAATTATTATTTGTCAGTCGTTGAGACTTACCTTGCAACAAATTCATAACCTCAAAGACTATTTCCGTAAATATTTTAAAAAAATATATTAAACTTCTACATTTTTTAGAAAATCATACGCACGTCCGAAGCGTTGTAATATTATGCTCATTTTGTTCGCAATTCGACGTTCTTTTCGGTGACATTTTTTTCTGAATGAATTGATAGATATGCGTTTCATATTTGATAAATAAAGTTTGTTATATAAAAAAAGTTGTAAAGAGGTTAAAGTTGAGGGTGCGTTATGAATTTTTTTAAATATATATATTAAACTTCAACATTTTTTATAAAATCGTACGCATGTCACAAGCATTGCAATATTGGGCTCGTTTTGTTCGCAATTCGACGATCTTTTCAGTGATTTTTTTTCCGAATGAATCAATAGATATGTGATACATATTTGATAAATAAAGCTTGTTATGTAAAAAAGTCGTAAATAAGTTAAAGTTGAGGGTGTATTTTAAAAATATTAAAAAAAACATTTTTTTACATTGAGAAGCGTGCGTTAAAGAATATTTTATTCCAAAAAGAGCATGCCACTGTGCACTGCCTTTTAATATAAGTTACTCCCTCCGTCTCTAAATAAGTGTTCACTATTAACTTTCAAAGTCATTCATCTTCAACTTTGACCTTAAATTATTTTGATTGTGTTATATAATACTTAATGCAAAATATATGAATGGATTGAGTTTTCAATGTATTTTTCATGGATATGATTTTCATCAAATATTATATAACACAAACAAAATAATTTAAGGTCAAAGTTGAAGAAGAATGACTCCAAAAGTCAATAGTGGACACTTATTTAGAGACGGAGAGAGTATATAATTCTTTCTAAAATAGCAGTGCGTCTCTTTCTGTCACGTGGCATGCAAAGCTTTAAATGAAATTTTGCATAAAAGCAAAAAAAATATACATTATACAAACAATACATTTACCAGCGCCTGGAGAAGAATTAATGCAGCCCGACCCGGGTTTTGACCCAAGTATTTAATTTTCCACTTTTAGACCCGTGGAGTTAGATATTAAATGTGACCCGATCCATGATTTTTTACAATTAATGTGACGGCTTGATACACACGTAATGGGATACGTGTTAAAACACAAAGGCTAATTCTCTTTTTGCCCCAAAAGATTTTGGTGTATGCACATTTTGCCCTAAAAAATAGTGTGTTCCTTAAATGCCCCAGAGCTACCAGAGCGACCTAATTAAAAATTATTAAAAGTACAACCAAAAAAATATTTTTTGTACTTTTTTGTACTTTAAAATTGTACTTTTAATAATTTTTAATTAAGTCGCTCCAGTCGCTCCGGGGCATTTAAAGAAAACCTTTTTTTTGGGCAAAAGGTGCATACAAAACACCCACACCCCTATCTTTTTTCTCTCAGATAGCACCGTTTTTTTTCTGTGGATCTGAAAAATCCAATACATGCAAGGGATCAAGATAAATTGAGGGGAATATAGTTGTTACCCGTGGAAGAAAGTGAGAAGGAGGAGCCGATGAACAAGGAAGAAAGAGGGGTGATGATGTTTTTCCAAATGTAAAGATTTAAATTTGGGGGTTTTTCTAATTTAGTGATTTTGCAAGATTGAAAGTATAATTTATTCCATTTATTTTGATTGTTATGTAGTTGATTGTGTCTAATGTGGTTATAGCGGGTATTAAGGATTGCTTATTTTTTTTGCTTAAGAATAAGTACTTCCAGAAATAATGTATGGATTTGTATACTTTGTGAAAAAATATCATTTTTTTATAAATTTATAATCTACTTTATAATAGTGGTTTTAGGTTAGAATGATTAGTTCTAGCTTCATCTTAAATAAGCACGTCCTCATTGAAAAAAAAAACCTGGTTACTTTGTCTAAAATAAGCAATCTCCAAAACTCTTATAAAAAAGGTATTATTAGATGTTAAGTTTCTGTTTGTGATTTTTTTTTAATTTGGTGTGGTGAGATCCACAGGAAAAATATCGGTGGTATCCGAGAGAAAAAAGGATAGGTGGTTTGTTTGGTGTGTTTGTGTTCAACCACGTATCCCATTACGTGTATCAGGTCGGGTATGGACCGTGCTAGGGTTGGGTCGAGCATTAAATGCTTAAACGCATTATTGTTGGGGTTTCTATGTGTGACATAGATTGGTTTGTAGTTGTTCTGGACGTGGTCACTAAAAAGGTTCAAAGTTTGAGAATGGCCTTATCTTGGCGGGGCGTTTATCCTAACGCAGCCATGGAGGTTTTCCCGGCTTTGTTCTAGGAGTTTTTCTCTATGGTTTGTGTTATGGAAAATTCGACCAATGTTTGTGTGGGCGAAAGTTCACTCGATTTGAGATTGTTAGGGTTTTTTCCTAAATTGCGAATAGTAATTCTTATTTTCACCATGGCAGTTTGGTTATAAGAGGTTGTCATGAGTCTTTATGGGCTGAAACTCATCTCACTCTCTCTCTAAAAACGAAATCATACGCACTCTTCGATGCCACCACCTCTTTGTTGCCGCCGTTCATGGTGTGTGGCGTTGGTGGTTGGTTGGTGACGTTGGTGAGAAAACGCTTAGTTTGCTAATGCTTGGTTTGCTGAGAAAACCACTTGTTTTGAAACCTGTCATTTAATTTACGGTTTATTATAGGCGATGAAGATACTGTAGTGTTTATGCGTCTATCACACGTATCTTGGCGAGGCAGCACGACTACGTGTTTGCAGCCATGGCGGGTCGTGTACATTCTAATTCTCGCCCGCACTCGCAACTCTGAGCCAAATAGTTTCAAAACATGCTTTCTATATGTTTTGTGAGGTGTAGTTGATTGATTTAAAGGTTTCTTAGTTGTACTTATTCGCTTCATTCATAAAAATGCTTATCAAGGTACGTGGTTTTTGGTTTCTTATGAACAAATGTTGTTGGTTTCTCAGTCTTGGTTTTGTTTTCTACGTAGGTTCACCATATACATAATTCATTATTTGTGAGACTCAAATGGCCCGGATATGTGGGACAAGAGATGTTGTCACTGATGTTTCAGCATTAAACAAGGTTCACATTGGTATTTCGATTGCCGATATCACTGATGCAGTAAGCGCGCCGTATCATCATGAGTTACAAGATTTGTGATTTTGTTTTTTGTTGTGAAATTTAGTCCTTTTAGCGAGAATGTTAGTTTCATGGTTGAGCAATTTTGACTCAGTAAGTGTCGTTATATCTTTGATATTCAAAGTTTGTTTTCACTACAAATATGTCATGTAGCGTTTGTCTTATCTGATAATTTTGTAAATGGCTTACTAAAACTGCTTATATTTTATGCAGCGGAGCTGCTAAGGTTGGCACTTCTACCAGCCTTATGTGACGCATCAGAGATTCCAAGGAGTGAATGGCTGATAGTGTGAGTTTTGTTGCTACAGCTGCTGGAATCCTGAATGATACATGTAAAATTTTGTGAGTCCCACAATATCTCTGTAGTCGATGATAGTTCCTTAACAAAAAGTAAAGTAAAAGCAGCAAGTTGATTGTTTCTATTTGTATGCTGATTATGTTGGTTCGAAACTTTATTTACTTGCAGAAGATGAAGGAAGCGACTCTGGGTCAAATGCGAGTAGTCTAACAAAGTAGCGGCAACCATCATAATTACATCCCTCATAACAACAAGATTGACATAGGACCTCCAAGGAAGTTTTTTATTAAAAAACCTGATGACAAGCTCACGACATTTCAAAAACCATCAAAAAAACCATTTTATACCGTCAGAAAAGTCAAAGAACGCTATACCAATGCATCTTGAAGACGATGTCCCTGATTTTCCAGAGGCGCACGAATTCGACTTTTTAATCTCTTCTAATATAAAACGTGTATTAGAATAATTTTCTAAGCTTTTGAGTGCTGTAGTTTCTATTTTTTTTAAATAACTAGCAACTAAGTTCATAAGTTTGTTCTCGACACACGGAAGTGAAACTTCTGTGAGTTTAAGCTCGAATTTCACTTTTGGGAACTATTTATTAAGGCTGCAATTTCACTTTGGGTTACCCATTAACAGATTTTTTTTCATGCTTAGCAGAGTTACTGCACTATCTTTTATACATACTGATTTATTTGGTTGGAAACTTGAATGCATTTTATAGTGGTGGAATGGTGATGTGCTATTTAAACATAATTTTCTAAAACTTCATTCTATAAGGCTT
Organism: Tanacetum coccineum; assembly: GCA_026074375.1. Classification (NCBI taxonomy): domain Eukaryota; kingdom Viridiplantae; phylum Streptophyta; class Magnoliopsida; order Asterales; family Asteraceae; genus Tanacetum; species Tanacetum coccineum. The sequence goes on from BQNB010012401.1 coordinate 28,520, forward strand.
TATTTATCCCATGTAAATAACTCATTTTGTATAATTTTTGCAAAGAATTATTACTTAATCGTTTGTATTTGAGAATTGCAGTAATTATGAAGTACTTGGTGAAGATTAGCAAAAAGGCATGCATTCTGGAGCTTAAACAAAGAAATATAAAAATTACTGACATCCAATACGCCGTATCCATCAAGGAAGATACGGCGTATCTGTGTCTGCACTTCACCAAAGACCACAAAGGATCAAGGATTTCAATACGCCGTATCCAGAGAAGACCAATACGCCGTATTCAAGTTATGGAAATAAAATATTCCGGAAGATATCGAACGTGTTCCCTACTCCAAGAAACGCCCGATACGCCGTATTGACCTCAGTCAATACGTCGTATTGACCGAATTCCATATCTTATAAATAGAAAACCTAAAAACGGGTTTTTAGTGTGCTAAATCATATTTTCGATACCTAAACCATAAAAGTAAATTTTCAGAAGAGCAGAAGAGGTCTTGCAACGTAATTAATTCCATAGGAAACAACTTGTAATCTCCTATACTCTTGTAATCATTTTGTTTTTGGTATCATTCGTTAACTCGGTTAGTTTACCTTGGCTAAATTATTACTTTTGTATTGATTATGACGTTTGAAGGCTAATACCTTTGGGTATTAGCCATTATTATGAAGATCTGAATGTTTGGTTTGTTTATCTCGATTGCTTAATTTATCGTTGATTGCTTGTTTATGTTTATCAGTTTATACTTGTTTACGTGCTTTTGTATGCGACCTATCATTCACCTGAATCTAGTGATACGGACCAAGTAATCTAGATGCCGGGATGGCTTTCCATATAGTGATTTATACATATAGACCAATAGGATCATGAATAATAACTTATCTTTGCCCTTAGATTGTGAACTTAGTTGGACCGGCAGGTGACCCTTGGGATCAACGAGTACGTTCTCAATTAGTTGGTAAAGACTTGGTTAGTGGACTACTAGTGTATGAATTGCCTTTAAGCAGTAAGTGGATAAAGTCTCTATGAGCTAGGGTTTAACAAGATCACCATTGTTTTAATCCCTAAGAGCATCAGGTGTCATAACACGGTAACACCATTTTTTGGGTGCCACATCAGCATAACACCAACACCAACACCACTCCCCTAATCATAACACCAAATAACACCACTCACCTCTTTATTTTCATAAAACCCCCTAAACAATTATTTCATTCTTTTAACAAACTAACCATTTCATTCATAAAATTCAAATACACATTACAATACTAAAAAAACACACATTAAAAAACAATACCGAAATTAAAAAAAAAAAAAAACGGCCCGGCGACTATTCTTCTTCCGGTGCTTCTTCAATTGCGCCATATATGAATCATAAGGTTTTGTTGGAGACTATTATGCGTATTATCTTTGTTCTTATTTCTATTGCTTTACGACGTTGGGTTATGACAGTCGATCGATCCACACTGTTTGCAGTGTACCTTGCAGGATTAGAATACATCATGTTTCCAGTCAACAAATGACATATTTTGTATCTGCCTAAAATCATGTTATTGTCATTTATTGTACCAGCTTAATGATTCTTCGTAATGGTGTGACTTCGTTATGCTCGGGCGGTTGTTGAATAAGTCCCCAACGTCACTTGGAGAAAACACCGATAGCACGTCGACATCCTTTCAGTGCATTTCTTGATGGCTGTTTGTTTAAAGTAAGTTTGCTTCAGATCTGTTTGCTACAGTGAATGATTTGACGAAACGTGCCCAACTTCCGGTAATATTCCATCAGCCAAGTAATACCCATTACTTCGATACTGAACTACTGTTTTCCTCATAGGATACCACAGGGGCTAAGTCATCTATAGGTCGTACGAATAAAACGGAGAATTATCTAAAACATATATCGTTTATTCGCACCGCCATCCCATAAACACATGCCAAATCACTGATCTTGCGAAGCTACAGCTTCAAGCATTATTGTAAGGTATTTTTTTTATCACCCTCCTACCGTATTGAAACTTGCCATGGACACTGGACAATTTTTACTTTACCAGTGCAGACAATCAATACTTCCATGCATTTCCCGAAAAATCATAAACCATTGTTATGCTTTTTGTTGTTTTTGTAACTAGTCTTCAAGTGTTGGCTTTCTTAAATACTTCGGCATATACAATTCTATGATGCACATATTAAAGAAAAATAGAGCATCTCGTGCAGTATGCTCACTCATTTGCAAATATTCATCAAAAGCGTCGGGTGTGCTGCCGTATGCCATTTGGCGTATGGCAGCTGTGCACTTCATAAGAGCACTAATACTCATTCGACCCGTACAATCGAGTCGAGATTTGAAGAAATGAAAATGTTGTGGGAGAGGATCGGCCGTATAACTTGAAATGCCATTGACAATTTTTAGAAAAAGTTTACGGCTCATACGAAATCTTCTCCGAAAATAGTATAACGGATACTTACAATGATCATCAAAATAACGGTTCGATTTTGATTCATTGTGAAAGAGTTTGTAGTGTTTTTTGTTGTAAATGTATGTTTTTTTTTGTGAGAAAATAATATAGAGGTATTGAAGTATTTATAATGAGTTGTGTGAGGGGGGTAAAATGAAATATTTTTTTTTAAAATATAGCAGTAGGGCTGTTTTGTAAATTTGTAATTTTTTTTAATAAAACTGCCGTTAGGGGTGTGTTTGGTAATTTTTTAAAAATAAGGGGGGAGAACAATTTTTTAAAACTAGTATATGCCGTTTTGGGGGGGGGGGGGGGGGTGGGGGGGGGGCGTAAATGATATTTTCTATAAATCAACCCCAACGTGCGTGGGCCGGCCAACGCCGTTGGGCAACGCCGCCTAGCGGTGTAGTAACGCCGGCCAACGCCGTTGCCGGCGTTACTACACCTAAGGCTCTAAGATATATTATAATCAGCAAATAAGAATGCTTTATGCGGATACGTTTAATTGTGACAGAATTCTTCGTATCTAGGTCTTAGAAAGAAGTACCGCCTAAGTCTTAAGAATGATATGCCGCCTCGAGATAAGTAATCATTACACTAAATAAACAAACCAACGTTCTAATTAGATTATTAATGGTTAATACGGTTTTCTTATATTTGGCGAGACAACTCTTTTATCTTCTGTTAAATTGCTTACGTGTGTTTTAGTGTCTTAAGTTGATTTTAGTCACCACAAAATCCGTGCCAGTCTCTCAGGCTGAAAACCCCCTTATCCGTTAGATTTAGGATTAACATAGGTTTAGCATAGGTTTAACATAGAATATAATTAACTTAGTTTAGATAACCAAAATATTAATAAATTGAAAGATTATTTCTTGCTCTTAGTGATCGACACCCTACTTACCACGAAACTCCCATCTGACCGGGTACACTGCCCATTAAAGTGTTGTTTTTGATTAAGTCGACAAAATATAAATTTAAAACTTGAAACATAAATTACAATCACACGACACATCAAGAGTGAAGGAGCACTGTTGCACTTCCACGACATGGGAAAGGATCATGGGATGAGGTGTATTGCCATCTTTTATTGATGGGAAAGGATCATGGGATGAGGTGTATTGCCATCTTTTATTGTTTGATTTGCAGACATAGTATCATGTACTGCATAATTTGGTAGCATAAGTAAGAACAAAGTAATGTATATATGTTATCTACACATGTACATATGCAATGTGATGACTCATTCACCATAAAAAGGAACCAACACTATGTGAAATATGCCTCCCGCTAACTGTCCCGCAGCGGAGCGCGGGCAGCCATACTTGTTTGAACTACAACACTGGTTAAGCTTGGAAACAAGCTATAATTAATGTCGTTTTAATTTTCTTGCCATTTTGAATATTAAGTTACAGTTTTTAATTTAGAACATAAGTGGTGCATTAAAATAGTTGAGTAACATACTGACACCATGCATCAAAATGATGACTTATATTTTTCAATACGATTAGCAAATCGTGTCTTATTTAAAGAAAACATTTAGACGCATTTTATCAATGGAATGTGCAAACGTTTCTAGCAAACTTTACCAAAAAAAAAACGTTTCTAGCAAATTTTCTTTTTGAAACTAATAAAGGTTTAAAATCATTTTCAACAAGCATCGGTATATAATCAAATCGTTCTATCAATCACTCTTTTTTTGATCTCTTATTCAATCGTTCCTACTAAGGCTGTCAAACTCGCGAGTTTACACGTAAGATCGTACGATCTTACGTGTCCACCTGATAAAATCGTGTAGGATCGTCTTACCACGTATTTTTTTTAGATGCCACTAGACAAGCAGGTATTCACTAATGTGTTACTACGTATTTTATTTTTAAGACGTCGTTACGTTTTAAAAGGAATTGCAATTCGTGGCTTTGAGTATTTTATTGTATGTTTCATTTTTATAGAAATTAAAAAGGGGTTGAATAGTTTACCGTTTAAAATTTTATGTTTCAAAATATTAGATTTGATTCTAAGTGAAATCAGTCAATCGCAACAACTACGCAATAGCTAAACTAAGAGCACTATAAATATAAATATATTATACTATAAGATTCAGTTTGTTTATTAAATGTGCGGTATTAAAGATGGCTTGAATTCAATACCATAATGCCACTGTGTTAACCTATCTCTAAATATATGTATAACTGGTGTACTTCTCCCAAGTTCATATTTATTCAGCCATTACTTTGGAGCGTTACCTTTCTGATCATCGGCCTATTTTACTTCGTGAATCTCATTTTGATTATGGACCAACTCCATTTAGATTTTTTCATTATTGGATTGATATGGAAGGCTTTAGTAAAGTAGTTGAAGACGCATGGAGAGAAGACCCGTGTGATGAGGCTAATGCTATGATGAATATGATGATGAAACTGAAATTCTTAAAAACGAAGATTCGGGAATGGAATAAAGAAAACATGTTAAACATGAAAATTGTTAAAGCAAAACACAAAGAAGAGTTAGAAGCTTTGGAGGAGATTATTAATAAAGGCAATGGTAATGAGGTGGTTGTTAATAAAATAATGGAGGTTTTTAACACTCTCCAAAAGATCAATAAAACTCACTCATTTGAAATGGCTCAAAAGGCTAAGGTTAATTGGTCCATTGAAGGGGATGAGAACACTAGTTTCTTTCACGGTATGTTGAATAAGAAACGAAGGCAGCAAAATATCCGGGGTATTATGATCGATGGGATTTGGATTGATAATCCGATCAGGGCGAAGGATGAGTTTTTTCAACACTTTAGTAGTAGATTTGACAAACTCAATGCTAGACGAGCGCATATTGAGATGAGATATCTGAAAACTATTACTTTTGATCAACAGGTTGATTTGGAGAGGGATGTGTCTAATGAGGAGATTAAGAGGGCGGTTTGGGATTGTGGGACTGACAAATCTCCTGGTCCGGATGGTTTTTCATTTGGATTTTATCGTCGGTTCTGGTATCTTATTGAAAATGATGTGTACGATGCTGTCAAGTATTTCTTCACATACGGAGTTATTCCTAAAGGATGTAATTCGTCTTTTATCGCTTTGATTCCAAAAAGTCCGGGTGCTAACACGGTAAAAGATTTTAGACCTATTAGTCTTATTGGTAGTGTGTATAAAATCATTGCTAAAATCTTGGCAAACCGTCTTGTTGGTGTTTTGGGTGATATTGTTAATGAGGTTCAATCTGCTTTTATTGCGGATAGGCAGATTTTAGATGGACCGTTCATTCTTAATGAAGTATTACAATGGTGCAAGAAGAAAAAAAACAATCTTTAATTTTTAAGGTTGATTTTGAGAAAGCTTATGATTCGGTTCGGTGGGATTTTTTGGATGATATTCTAAAGAAATTTGGATTTGGTGAAAAGTGGTGTAAGTGGATTCAAAGTTGCCTTCGTTCTTCGAGAGGTTCGATCATAATCAATGGAAGTCCAACGAAGGAGTTTCAATTCTTCAAAGGTCTCAAACAAGGTGATCCGTTATCCCCTTTTTTATTCATTTTAATTATGGAAAGTTTACATTTATCTTTTCAACGGGTGGTGGACGCGGGAATGTTTAGTGGTATTAAGCTAAGCTCATCATTAAATATTTCTCACATGTTCTACGCGGATGATGTGGTTTTTATGGGACAATGGTGTGATAATAATATTACTACTTTAGTTCATGTTCTCGAATGTTTTTATCGGGCTTCTGGTCTTCGGATTAATATGAGTAAGAGTAAAATTATGGGTATTCATGTGGTTAGCGACAAGGTTAAAAGTGCTGCGACGAAACTTGGATGTCTTATTCTCAAAACCCCGTTCTTGTACCTTGGATCGAAAGTAGGAGGATCTATGTCTCGGGTTCAGGCTTGGACCGAGGTTGTAGATCGGGTGAAAAGTAGACTTTCTAAATGGAAGATGAAAGCGCTATCAATTGGTGGAAGGTTAACGTTGCTCAAGTCGGTTTTAGGATCGATGCCAATTTTCCATATGTCTATTTTCAGAGTCCCCTTAAGCGTACTGTGTACGTTAGAATCAATCCGTAGCCATTTTTTTAAGGGACAAGATCTTAATAGCAAGAAAGCTTCATGGGTAAATTGGAAAAAAGTGTTGGCTCCTAAAGAAAAAGGGGGCCTTGGTGTTTCAAGTTTATACGCTTTGAATAGAGGTTTAATGTTCAAATGGATGTGGAGGTTTTATACGCAAAATACATCATTATGGGTGCGGGTGATTAAGGCAATTCATGGGGACGATGGTAAAGTGGGCGGTTACGTGAAAGATGGTGCGAAGTCTTGTTGGTTGAGTATTGTGAATGAACTCAATACTTTGAAAAATAAAGGTATCAACTTACTCGACTTTTTGTATGTTAAATTGGGAAATGGTGATAAAACTGCTTTCTGGGAGGATCGTTGGATTGAAGGTTCGGCTCTTAAAACTAGGTATCCGCGTTTATTCAACCTTGAGACCTGCAAATCTATTACGGTTAGTATGAAACTTGCGCAGCCCGGTTTGGGGGATTCGTTTCGTAGAACTCCGAGGGGTGGAGTAGAGCAGGCTCAATTTGATGAGCTATCAGCTTTATTACAGAACGTTACTGTATCTACTATATCTGATAGATGGAACTGGGCTTTGGAGAGTTCAGGTGATTTTTCGGTTGCGTCGGTTAGAAAGGCTATTGATGACAAATTGCTTCCGGAGGTTGATTCTAAAACTCGATGGATAAAATATGTGCCCATTAAGGTGAACGTGCATGCTTGGAAGGTGAAGACGGACTCACTGCCAACGAGGTTTAATATTTCTCGTCGAGGTATTGATATAGAATCTATTACGTGTGCTATTTGTGATAATGGGGTGGAGACGTCTAGCCACTTGTTCTTTTCATGTTGTATGGTTAGACAAATTGGTTGCATGATCGCGCGTTGGTGGGATGTTCCTTATGTTGAGGTCGATTCTCATGAAGAATGGATTTCTTGGCTTGTAAACTTGCGGATTTCTTCTAAACACAAGTTGATGATTGAAGGCGTTTTCTACGTCATGTGGTGGCATTTATGGTCGTTTAGGAATAAGCTCATGTTTGATGTTAAAACTCCTTCGAAGGCACTGTTTTTTGAAGATGTAGTTTCCATGTCTTTTCATTGGTGTCGGTATAGATGTAAAGCGTCGTTCAGTTGGAACGATTGGCTCAAAAATCCGAACCTGATTACTTTGTAATTGCCAGCTTCTTGCTAGTTTTGTTTCAATAAAATCGCCGTTCAAAAAAAAATCGTAAACTCGCGCGTAAGATCGTAGGAGCGCGTGGTCGATATTCAAGTTTATCAATTACCAAGTTACTAACTTATTTGACTTACTACTTACTACGCCCCATTCTGTTTTATGCCCAAAAGAACAATACGAGTTTTGTGGATCTCTGTAACCACGTATTGACGTTTTTATTCCTAGATTTTCTAATCTATAACACCTAATTATCTACTTTCCTCAATTGAAATTACATGAAACAAATGTCGGGTTTTCTTCTCATGTTCTAATTACATTAAACAAAGAAAATTTTACAGGTAGTTGTGTTTTCTTTTATTTTTCATAGTTTAACTTTTACACTATTAAACCTTTATGTTTTAATTCAGATAGTTTAATTGTAGTGATAACTAGTGAGTACTTGTTTTGAGCGTTTTATTATGCATGTTATGTAATTTTATTCCGGCTAAATGTGAAGTGACGATTGAAACTTGATTTTTTTGGGTTTTACTTTTTTACTACGGTATTGTAAATTTTAAAACTTTGGACCATTTTCAAGAGGATATTATATAAATTTTTATATTTGTGAAAGAGTAGAATTAAAATTAGTTGGACTCGTTTATCAGTTGCTTACAGAAATGATAAATTGGTTAGGATCTTACGATCTCGATCCGATCTTACGATCTCGATCTTGCAAAGACAAAAACGATCCCAGGTGGGATCGCGATCTTGACAGCCTTGGTTATATATATTGATGCAATGTATATCTTCATGTTGCCTATCTTCAGTGACTTTCACTTATAAAAACCTATATGGTTATATATATTGATGCAATGTCACCATTCAACGGAGATTTAAGAACACATACTGTAACACCCCACCCGAGAACGGGTCAAATGTCACACTTATGGCATCAAAACAAACGCAAGCGAAAGACTTTATTCATAAAAGATGGTTCAACAAAGTTCCTCAACAAAACAAAGGAATTAATAGGTCTAGAACATAGTGACCTTCAAACGGAATAAATCCGAATACAGAGTTTGGGAGACAAACAATCGAAAATCCAAAGTCTTGAGCAAATCTTATATTGAAAATGGGGAAAAAACTATAATCCATTCGGTCCATAAGAGTCCTAAGCACTCTTCACCATACCCAGCTTCACTCTTATTACATGCCGCGGAGAAAAGAAATGACGGCCGGAGTAAAAAGCTCGTGAACAGCTATGAAACAGATATCTAACAAACGGATAGAACATGTGTGTCAGTAAACAAATGGATCACCATGAGCTGGTAGCAGAGATTTTAGTATTTCATAAGAGCTGAACGATTAAAGATAGTCAACAAAACATCTAGAAATATCCCACAGAGCTCCAACAATTGTCTAAAGCAGAGGACAATGCTTAGCCCTATCAATCAAAATATAAAAAAAAAAGGCAATTCTCAATTCATATCATAATTGTCATGGGAGGCTGCAGCTCCAAATGTACCCTACAATATGCAATGGCGTGTTGGCACCACAAACTAAAGCCTTGCTCACCTAAACCCATATCAAAAACTACACATATTAGCCTTGGATGCATCCATTCGCCACCTCTACAATATCTAATCAAAATCCCTATATGGCCATGTGCTTAAAAGAGCACACACAAAAAATGGGGGGACGCGTGGACTGATCACATCCGCCCACAGAGTGTCACGCCATTGGTGCCACAAATGAGAGGGCCATTGTACCTCCATTGGCCTAGTTAATAGCTCGGACATCGAAACAAATCATGAATAGGGTCTATAATAACATATCGAAGCAGACATAATATATATCCAAAGAAGATCATGATCAAACATACGAATAAACTCATATCATGGCAGTGTCAAATGAAGCATATATCAAACGAATTCAAAATGCTCAACGAAGTTATCAAATAGGATAGCAAACGAATATCAAATCATAGAATGAGGAACATAAATAGGGATTTCAGCGAGGCAAATAGATATGGAGCAAAAGTATTGAGAATCCTTAAGAGAAATGGTAGAATATCTGTACCTTAAGTAAACCAAGCGTGTATTCAAAACTTGACTCACTCCTTCTTCAAATAATCTATACGAATGAATGAACTAATAGTTACGAACAATTTAATTATATTCACTATTTATTCATTATACATGATATTTTAGTTTAATTAAATCCATAACTATAAGATAGCAATCATGTTCACTCTTTATATATTTTCATTAGTGTATGAGACGTATAACTTCTATATTAGTCATATATATTTACTCATTAATGTGTTGATCATGATTATATCTCTTCTAAGCTCATACCGAAACCTCCCATTTTAGCTTTAAAAGAGTAGGGACACGATTTAACTGCCATTTCATAAAAATATTACATATGTTACATCAATTGTTAGATTGCTATTATCATTTCATATTATCCCTCCTTCATGACTTGCTTTCAGTATCTACTCAACACAGAGTGTTACCGAGGCTCAATTTCAAATCCTTCGTTACCTATTCTTAAATCCCTTTATGTCACTTCTCATAGTTAAACATATGATAGATGATCCATGCTTATATCTTAATTTTTATATATCTCAGTTCTAACTTAATAGTGACCTCTTTTTTTTATACATATATCATCTTAGCAGGCACAGTTACTTAACAGGTTACTTAACATACTACTTAGTACCTGATTGGTTAATATGTTGAATGGTTTATATTGGTTTTCACATGCTAGATTTGTCGATTAAATTCATTTTAACTTTTCAAATCAGGTGGTCACTTTGTTATATAAATCAAAGCTGCTGTTGATCTTTTATTCATGCATATTAGTAATATATTAACTTGATTATGAATTAAACAGATGGTTCAAATATTACCTTAAGGTTAAACATGAATAGCTCCAAAACTGAACAAGAATACGAAACACGAACACTAAGATACAACGAGACACGATTCAAACTTAAAATCCAAAACGTAACGATCACTAAAGGAATCCAATCGCGAAACTAAACCTTATTCACATACGAACTCGAACTGAAACCAACCCAAACGTATATGATCAGCTTCACGTACCAATCACAAAACTAATACCTCCAGGTCCAGCTATCGAACCAAACCTTATTCCCTCACTCGAACCGAAACTGAACTTCTGAACACCAACACAAGCACAAACCCAGAATTTGTAGATACACACTTTTGTTTGGTGCTAGATTTCTAGGTTTTGTTGTGAGAGCTTTTGGAAGAATTATGAGACGTTCATATCTATATGTACCAAGTATCTGTGCCTAACTCCACGATTTCTATGGGATACGAGGTGGTTATTCATTTCTTTCTTCTTTGACCGAGTAATTTGCTCAATTTCAGTAAATCCCAACGTGTGAAAGGTTTGACCTACTTTTAGTTATTTCATTCTTTTTAAACTATATATCTTATATCTTACTCGTATTATTATAAAAAAATAAATTGAACACAAGACATATTGTCTTTGTTATTTACTAGTTCACTTGTGTCTTATTATTATTTAGATGGTTTGGGATAGTATAATTTTCCCATCTAAAAAGAAAAATTTTCGGCACCTCGAAATTTATGTCGAATCTTAAAGGAATGTACCGAATCTCGCGGAAAAGAAATGTGGTTAGTCAGTCCGCATCCATTTCTTTGTTTTCCCAAAGTAGCCTCACGGCTGAATGATTTTCCACTGACTTTTAACAAGAGGAATGGTTATCTTTCTTATGGGACCCAGCTGTCTGACGATCTAAGCTAGCCTCAGGCTCCTCAGCATAAGAAAATCTTTTGCGATTTTTATCAATCAGATATTGGGATACACACATGATATGGATGATAAATGTTACCTCTTCAAAAGAGATAACATGAAACACATTATGAAATCATGAGATAATTTGCGGAGGGTAACGCCAAACGATAGGAAAACCTTCACCAACCCGATCTAAGTTTTCGAACGGACCAAGGGAATCGCGGAATTAATTTCACTTTCAACCTCCAAAACGTCGAAACACCGCGACACGGAGATACTTTAAGAAACACACGATCCACGGGTTTAAATTCCAAGGCTCTTCGTTGTCGATAAGCGTTGCTCTTTTTTGTCCGTGATGCGAGCATTTCTTTTAGCTTCTCTTTAGCAATGGCAATTTTTCAATCGCCACCTCAACTAATTCGGTCCTTCTATACACGCTCTCCTACTTCGTTCCAACAAATAGGTGCTCTACACTTTCGGCCATATAGAAGCTCGAAAGGAGCCCCTTTAATACTTGCATGCCAACTATTATTATAAGCAAACTCAACCAAACACAAATACTCGTCCCAATTTCCCGTCCACTCCAAAGCGCACGATCTCAACATATCTTCTAGAGTCTGAATAGTACGTTCAGTCTGTCCATCAGTCTGAGGATGAAAAGCGGTACTCAAACTTAAGTACTCATTCCCCGAGCAGTCTGTATACTTTCCAAAATACGTGAAGCGAACCGTGGTATCTCTTCAGACACGATACGAATGAGGGTGTGCCATGTAACTAATCTCTTGCTGAAATTCTTTGCACAAACTTGCTACCGGAGAGAGTGGAGTACCCTTGCTGAATAGGCAAAAAGTGAGCCGACTTGGTCAAACGATCAACTACAACCCAAATTGCATCATTCTTTTTAAAGGTGCGAGGCAACCTCGTTACAAAGTCCATAGAAATTTGTTCCCACTTCCAAGTTGGAATATCTAGAGGCTGAAGAAGACCACTTGCACGTTGATGTTCGATTTTAACTTGTTGACACGTTAAGCACTTTGCCACAAATCTAGCCACCTCCTGTTTCATACCATTCCACCAAAAATTTTGCTTCAAATCTCTATACATCTTTGTAGAACCAGGATGAATAGAGAAAGGAGAACTATGTGCCTCAGTCAAAATAGCTTCTCGAAGAGAGAAATCGTCAGGAACACATAATCTATTACCGTACCATATCACACCATGCTCATCCACCCGAAATTCTTCCTGCTTACCATTCTTCATATTTTGCACCACCGACCATAATTCACCATCTTCCTTCTGGGCTTCTTTAATCCGCAGTATAAGGTTAGGTTCAATCTTAAGGCTAGCTATATAACCTTCAGAACCACGAACAACTAACTCGATTTCCATGAGCTCTAGGTCTTTGATAATCTCGGGTTGAATTTTGAGACAAGCCAAAGTTCCAGAATTCTTCCTACTAAGTGCGTCCGCTACCACATTAGCCTTCCCAGGATGATACTGATTTTTGCGGCGTAATCACTTAGAAGTTCCAAACCAACGACGCTGCCTCATATTTTAACTCCTTTTGAGGTAAAAATATATTTGTGGCATTTTGTGATCGGTGAAGATGTCACAAGTTTCCCCATACAAATTATGCCTCCAATCTTTAAGAGCAAAAAAGGACTGCTGCAAACTCCCAATGTCTTGTGTCGGATAATTTTTCTCATAAGGTTTTAGTTGCCTTTGATGCATAAGTGATAAACCTTTACCATGACTGCATGAGACTCAACAAGACCTTTCTTTGTGCATCACGATAATTTGATTATCCACCAGTTCCATGATGGAAGAGTAAAGAAATGGGAGAAGTAACTAATCTCTTTTTAGCTCCTCAAACTCTTTCTCTCGTTCTTTTCCACACAAACGTCTCTCCTTTCGCTTAAAGTTTCGTTCCAAAAGGTTAAAGCAAGAATCTTAGAAGTGAAAAACCCTTCACAAATCTTCTATAATACCTCGCAAGTCCAAAAAAGCTTCTAACCTTCGGTTAACTGTTGTCTGTCGCGGCATTTAGTGATAGCCTCAACCTTCTGCAGGATCCCTTAAAATACCATTCAGGGCTGAACACAATATGACCCAGAATGCCACTCTTGCCCCACACCAAAAGTCTCACTTTGAAGGAATTTTGGGCATATAATGGCTTTTCTGAGCAAAATTTCTAACACAATACGAAGATGATCCTCATGCTCCTCCCTCGTCTTTGAATACACCAATATGTCATCAATGAACACTTTTGCAATATTTGTCCAAGTAATCATGAAAAGAACACGATTTATCAAGTCTAATAAAAAACAGCGGGCATTAGTCAATACAAAACGGCTTCACAATGAAATTCATATGACATAACGTCAAGACGTGCGAAAGCTATGTTAGAAACGTCGTGTCCATTTACACGTAGCTGATGATAACCCGATCTTAGATCAATCTTTGAGAAAAAAATTGCACCCTGAAGTTGATCAAACAAATCATCGATTCGCGGTAGTGGATACTTGTTTCTAACTGTAATACGATTCAGCTCCCTATAATCAATACACAACCTCATGCTACCATCTTTCTTCTTTACAAATAAAACTGGAGCGACGCCCATAGAGATACACTTGGTCTAATAAAAAAACACGTTCTAGAATTCTGTAGTTGAAATTTTAGTTCGTTCAAATTCCACTGGTGCCATTCTATACGGAGCTTTAGAAATGGGTTGAGCACCAGGAATCAACTCAATAGTGAATTCGACTTCACGCTCAGGTGGTAATCCCGGCAATTTCATAAGGAAAATACGTCGGGGCAAAATTGTCGAACTACTGGTTGATTCTCGGAGGCGAGGTCATCCAACGATTTTCTTTTAATGGATGCTAAGAAACCTTCACAACCATGTGAAATTAGTGTACGTGCTCTCTTTGAGTGTAGTGATAATTTTAAAGTCTTACCAGGTCGAAGAGAGAAACCGTGGTAAGATGAATTCAGGATTGTTCCAAATTGCAAAAGTTGACACGTTTTGAAATGAACAGTCGATAGTAGCTCGATTGCTCGTAACCAAGCCTTACCAAGGAATAATATCGCAAAATCACTCATTTCTAAAGGGAAGCAATATAGCAGAACGGAATCTTTATCTCAAAACGTAAACGGACAATATCTATACCTCTTGACTAATAACACTATAATTTTTCATTAGGGTAGAATAGAAATAGTAATGCATATTCCAATATGTATGAGGGGACCTTAATATGTTTAAAAAAGCAAGGAGTAAACCACAGATTGCGTCGCACCGGTATCGATAAAACAAATCTTCACGATCATACATATTAAGAGTTCGCTGAAATGGTACCTGGAGCTCATTAGCTTTGCCTGATTTGGTAGTCAACCAAAATACTCGACCCCGTGTAGATGTTGCCTGGTTGTTCCCATTTCCGTATTGCCTCACCTCACGTTTCTTACTCACAGTCTTTAGCTAATTTGCCCACTTGACCACAAATAAGAAAGCAAGCACCTGTGGCCTTATAACAGGTCACCTGGATGAAGGTTTACCAATGGGTTACAAGTTGGGATAGATGCTTGGTTTTAAGTTTCCCGGGCTGGACCCGTTCATGAAACGGCCTTAATGTTGGCCCCGACCTGTTGTCTCGATCATGCCATGACCTCTTGCCTATTGTTTCCATGTTGTCACAATTTCCCTGTCTGTCATATTGCGTTTTTAATCGTTTTTCCCTTCGTCTATCACTTTTCCCACGCCTGGTCCACTTGTCCCTGCGATCATAAACCTCTGACTAGACCCTATTGGATGGGGTGTTTTGATGGTCCATATACGATGGCCGTCTCTATCCCTCTTGTTGTTTCCTTCATTCTTCGACCTATCACGAAATATTTCAATGTTTCTTGCAGCATTAGCAACCTGTGCTACATTCCGTAAAACTCGGGTTGTTTCAAGATCCTGTCAAGGTACAAAGTCATTCTGCCCCCATTTGATAGTGTTTAGTGTTCTTCTTGGGTTGCCTTTGCCTTAGCCCCAAGAAACCCGCCAATCTAAGAAATCTCTTCATAAAATCAGTACTAGTTTCCTCAGGTAATTAACGAATCGATTTGTACTCTCGTTTACACTTTTCTTTCTCAGAGTATGGAAAATACTACAAAAAGAAGATGTCACGGAAATCATTCCATGACAGCGTTGGCTACATAAGCATCACCTCCTTTTGCTTGCTTATACGCCCTCCACCAACTGTGGGCATCACCCTCCAGCTTATATGTCGCCAATCTGGCCTTGAACTGATCACCGCATCCCAAAACCTCAAAGATCTTCTCGATATGTGCTATCCAGTTTTCTGCTTCAACTGGCGTGGAAGCTGAGCTGAAAGTTTGGGGTTTCTGTTTCTGGAACCTCTCCAACCATACATGGATATCAGTGGGTTGTGCATCCCCATCATTACCTGAACCCCCGGTGTTTACACGTCTAGCATTCCTTCGATTAACGTTATTCCCATTATTCTCATTTTGGCGAATCTCGTCGGTTATGCGAGCAGTAAGAGTCGGTAACAAGTCTGCAACTGCCTGTGCTACCGCAGCAGTAAAAGCAGGATCTGCTTCGTTGTTCACACGATTGCGACGAGGAGCCATCTAAACGATTAACAAATGAACCAACAAAGACAAATTAGGGTTAAGATCAAAATTCGAATGAGAGCGATTAGATCGGAAATGAAACCTAATGTCTACCCAATCCTCACAGGTCATAACCTAAGTTCTACAGGACGAACCTGGCTCTGATACCATAATTGTAACACCCCACCCGAGAACGGGTCAAATGTCACACTTATGGCATCAAAACATACGCAAGCGGAAGACTTTATTCATAAAAATGGTTCAACAAAACTCCTCAACAAAACAACCGAATTAATAGGTCTAGAACAGAATGACCTTCAAACGATAATAAATCCAATACAGAGTTTAAGCGGAAGACAAAATCCAAAATCCAAAGTTTAGCAATCTAAATGAAATGGGGAAACTATCATCCATTCAGTCCACTAAGAGCTCCTAAGCACTCTTCACTCATAACCCAGCTTCCCTCTTATTACCTGCCGCAGAGAAAAGAAATGCGGCTGAGCTAAAAAGCTCAGTGAACAGATATAAACGAACGGATAGATTAAACATATAAGGTAAACGAAAAGGAATCAGAGATTTCATATATCACCAGAACTGAACGAAATAGATAGTCAAACAAAACATATAGAAATGCCCACCGAGCTCAAACAAATGTCTAAAGCATGACACATGCTTAAACCCTACAATCAAAAGTATATCATATCGTATCAAATTGTACATGGGAGCTGCAGCTCCAGATGTACCCTACAAACGTGCGATGGGGTGTTGGCACCACACTAAGCCATGCACCAAAATCATATCCAAAACTTACACATATTAGCCAAGGATGCATCCATACGCCCCCTACAATCAAATCAAATCATATACGGCCAAGTGCATAAAAGAGCTCACACAAAAATAGGGACGCCGTGGACTGATCACACCGTCACAGATAGTGTCACGCCATTGGTGCCACAATGACGCGGCCATGGTACCTCCATGGCTAGTAATAGCTCGGGCATCGGAACAAATGAAAGTGCTCATATAACATATCAAAGCAGACATAATATATCCAAAGAAGGTCATGATCAAACATACGAATAAACTCATATCATGGCCGTGTCAAAAGAAGAATATATCAAACGAATTCAAAAGGGTTCAACGAAGTTATCAAATAAGACAGCAAACGAATATCAAATCATACGATGGGGAACATAAATAGGGATTTCATAGGTGCAAATAGATACGGATCAAATGTCATAAGAATCCTTAAGAGAAATGATAGAATATCTGTACCTTAAAAGTAAACCAACGCGTATTCGAAACACAACTTACTCCCGATTCAGATTATCTACATAAATTAAGAGAGACTTATTATTTTGTTATATATAACTGATCACTATGTTTTGCATCGAGTCATTATTTCTTATATTCTTAATATTATGTTTTAGTTAACTTAGTAATACTTGCATATTAGATTTTTAAGTGTTACGATATACTTCACTATACCTATCACAAATTCATGACTTACTATTAAACTAACCAACTATTTTATAAATATACAAATACACGCATGGATAGATTTGTGTTAAAACTGTATGACTAAAATTTACCAGTTGATAAAAGCTAGAAAAACCATGTTAAACAAAATACCCATGCATATTTTACTCTTCTTTTATAAAGTTCTAATGTATTCAGTATCTTAGCAAGATTTCAAAAGTTTAGAATTCATTTCTCGTTCTGTTGTTCTTATATATATAAATATATATAACATCGTATATATATTAATCTAACAGATTATGGAGTTCAAATTATGAGATTAGAAATTTAGGACGAGGTTACTCCCCAAAGAGTTCCAATACACACGCATGTAATTTTACAGTTTAATGTTATGAGACTCGGCTCAACTCATGACCTCTAGTCTTGCTTCAAACCAAACCATAAGAAACATCAAGTGTTATTTGTATATTACCAAACAGTTTGGAAGGCGATAAAAATATACCCAAGTCATCATATCTGTTTACGTTTCATGCATGAAAAATTCACATGTTTTAAACTTACATACAATTCATTTTAATGGTGATTTAGTTTAAGGTTCTATTGTAGTGTTGATATAACAGATTTCTTAACGTAGTGTTTACATATGGCGTTTATGATAATACATTAAACAGATGGTTCGAGGATTACCTCAAGACTAAAAGTGAAAAGATCAAAACCGAACCACGAACACGAGTATGACCGAATTCAAGCAAGAACACCAGAAACACGACTGAACTAATAGACAAAACCCGAACGTAAACGATCACTTAGCGTACCAGTTACGAACTATAAACCTCGCGAACAAAGATCAAATCCAGTCACGAACCAGAAACCGAACAGAACTCGACCAAGATAACCGAACCCAAAACCGTGAGTACGTACACAAACACAAACTCGAACAAGATCAATACCAGACTCTCTGATCCTTCTTGATTTTGCAGACTAAATTTTTAGTTGGGACTTGTAGGTGAGATTTGTTTCCAGAGAGTATGAAGAGTATGAGTATATAAAGTTGTTTATAAGAGTGGAGCGTAAAACTGACTACTCGACTAATATGGGATGAGGATGAGAGTGGAAGACCGAATATTCAGTTGAATAAGTGAACTTCCAATTTAATATCTTATTGATCAAATGAATTGTGTCATATGTTACTTAAACCTAGGATTTGATAAGGACTTTAAGTTTTTATTTTAAGAATATTCTGCATAAGTAATAGTAGATAGGCTTAAGTTTTATTTTACTTTTATTTTTTTTCATAGATTTGGGTATTATAATTCTTTCCCTTTAAAAAAAAAATCTCAGCCGCGAAATTAACTTCGAAACTTAAACGGAAACATACCAAATCGCGAAAAGAAATGTGGATAGTCAATGCGCATTAATTCTTCGTTTTCCCAAGTAGCCTCACGCGCGGGATGATTTTTCCAAAGAACTTTAACAAGAGGAATGGTTTTCTTTCTCATGACCCGCTCTTGACGATCTAAGATAGCCTCAGGCTCCTCAGCAAAAGACAAATCTTCGCGAATTTTATCAAACGGATATTGAACAACATGATACGGATGATAGTTGTAACCTCTCAAAAGAGATACATGGAACACATTATGAACATGAGACAATTGCGGAGGTAACGCCAAACGATAAGAAACTTCACCAACTCGATCTAAGATTTTGAACGGACCAATGAATCGCGGACTTAATTTCCTTTTCAACCCAAAACGTCGAACACCCCTACACTGAGATACTTTAAGAAACATACGATCACCGGATTTAAATTCTAAGGCTCTTCGATGACGATCAGCGTAGCTCTTTTGTCGTGAGCGAGCTTCCTTAAGCTTCTCTTTAGCAATGGCAACTTTTTCATTCGTCACCTCAACTAGTTCTGGACCTTCTATAACCCGCTCTCCAACATCATTCCAACAAATAGGTGCTCTACACTTTCGAGCATACAAAAGCTAGAAAGGAGCCCCTTTAATACTCGCATGCCAACTATTATTATAAGCAAATTCAACCAAACATAAATACTCGTCCCAATTTCCCGTCCACTCCAAAGCGCACGATCTCAACATATCTTCTAGAGTCTGAATAGTACATTCAGTCTGTCCATTAGTCTGAGGATGAAAAGCGGTACTAAACTTAAGTCTCATTCCCCAAGCATTTTGTAAACCATTCCAAAATCGTGAAGCGAACCGTGGATCTCTATCAAACACGATCGAAGCAGGTGTGCCATGTAACCGAATAATCTCTTGCTGAAATATCTCGACCAACTTGCTACCGGAGTACCCTTGCTGAATAGGCAAAAAGTGAGCCGACTTGGTCAACCGATCAACTACAACCCAAATTGCATCATTCTTCTTAAAGGTGCGAGGCAACCTCGTTACAAAGTCCATAGAAATTTGTTCCCACTTCCAAGTTGGAATATCTAAAGGCTGAAGAAGACCACTTGCACGTTGATGTTCAATTTTAACTTGTTGACACGTTAAGCACTTTGCCACAAATCTAGCCACCTCCTGTTTCATACCATTCCACCAAAAATTTTGCTTCAAATCTCTATACATCTTTGTAGAACCAGGATGAATAGAGAAAGGAGAACTATGTGCCTCAGTCAAAATAGCTTCTCGAAGAGAGGAATCGTCGGGAACACATAATCTATTACCGTACCATATCACACCATGCTCATCCACCCGAAATTCTTCCTGCTTACCCTTCTTCATATTTTGCACCACCGACCATAGTTCACCATCTTCCTTCTGAGCTTCCTTAATCCGCAATATAAGGTTAGGTTCAATCTTAAGGCTAGCTATATAACCTTCAGAACCACGAACAACTAACTCGACTTCCATGAGCTCTAGATCTTTGATAATCTCGGGTTGAATTTTGAGACAAGCCATAGTTCCAGAATTCTTCCTACTAAGTGCGTCCGCTACCACATTAGCCTTCCCAGGATGATACTGAATATTTGCGTCGTAATCCTTAAGAAGTTCCAACCAACGCCTCTGCCTCATATTTAACTCCTTTTGAGTAAAAATATATTTGAGGCTTTTGTGATCGGTGAAGATGTCACAAGTTTCCCCATACAAATAATGCCTCCAAATCTTAAGAGTGAAAACGACTGCTGCCAACTCTAGGTCATGTGTCGGATAATTTTCCTCATAAGGTTTCAGTTGCCTCGATGCATAAGCGATAACCTTACCATGTTGCATAAGAACGCAGCCAAGACCTTTCTTCGACGCATCACTATAAATTTGGTATCCACCTGTTCCAGAAGGAAGAGTAAGTACGGGAGAAGAAACTAATCTCCTTTTCAGCTCCTCAAAACTCTTCTCTCGTTCTTCATTCCAGACAAACTTCTCTCCTTTTCGCATAAGTTTCGTCAAAGGTAATGCAAGAAGTGAAAAACCTTCCACAAATCTTCGATAATAACCCGCAAGCCCCAAAAAGCTTCTAACTTCGGTCACTGTCGTCGGTCTCGGCCATTTAGTGATAGCCTCAACCTTAGCAGGATCCATAGAAATACCATCGGCTGATACAATATGACCCAAGAATGCCACTTGCCCCAACCAAAAGTCACACTTCGAGAATTTTGCATAAAGCTTCTTCTGACGCAAAATTTCCAACACAATACGAAGATGATCCTCATGCTCCTCCCTCGTCTTTGAATACACCAATATGTCATCAATGAAAACTATGACAAATTTGTTACTCATGAAATATACGATTCATCAAATCCATAAAAACAGCTGGAGCATTAGTCAATCCAAACGGCATCACAAGAAACTCATAATGACCATAACGAGTGCGAAAGGCTGTTTTGGAAACGTCTTGCTCCTTTACACGTAGCTGATGATAACCTGACCTCAGATCAATCTTTGAGAAAAACTTTGCACCCTGAAGCTGATCAAACAAATCGTCGATTCGCGGTAGTGGATATCTGTTTCTAACCGTAATACGATTCAACTCCCTATAATCAATACACAACCTCATGCTACCATCTTTTTTCTTCACAAATAAAACTGTGCGCCCCACGGAGATACACTTGGTTGAATAAAACCACGTTCAAGAAGTTCTTGCAGTTGATCTTTTAGTTCCTTCAATTCAACTGACGCCATTCTGTACGGAGCTTTAGAAATGGGTTGAGCACCAGGAATCAACTCAATAGTGAATTTAACTTCACGCTCAGGTGGTAGTCCTGGCAGCTCATCAGGAAAAACATCAGGAAAATTTTGAACTACTGGATGACTCTCGAGGCGAGGTCCATCCAATAAAGTGTCTTTAATTGATGCTAAGAAACCTTTACAACCGCGAGAAATTAACGTTTGAGCTTTGAGAGCAGAGATGATTTTTAAGGGCTTACCAAGTCGAGAACCATGGTAAATGAATTCCGGATTGTTCAAATCGCCAAAGATGACTCGTTTTGAATAACAATCGATAGTAGCACGATGCTCAGTCAACCAATCCATACCAAGAATAATATCGAAATCACTCATTTCTAAAGGGAGCAAATTAGCAGAACGAATCTTATCATCAAAACGTAACGGACAATCTCTATACTCATGACCAATAACCACATTATTTTTTATAGGCGTAGAAATAGATAATGCATAATCCAATAATGTAGAGGGGACTTTACTATGTTTAGAAAATGCAAGAGAAACCACAGAATGCGTCGCACCGGTATCAAATAAAACAAACACATCACGATCATACATATAAAGAGTTCCTAAAATGGTACCTGGGGCATTAGCTTCCTGATTGATAGTCAACGCAGGTACTCGACCCCATGTAGTATGTTGCTTGTTGTTCCCAT
The DNA here is from genome assembly GCA_026074375.1 of Tanacetum coccineum. Taxonomy (NCBI): domain Eukaryota; kingdom Viridiplantae; phylum Streptophyta; class Magnoliopsida; order Asterales; family Asteraceae; genus Tanacetum; species Tanacetum coccineum. The sequence continues at coordinate 50,913 of BQNB010012401.1, forward strand.
TTCCCGTATTGTTCACCTCACGATTCTTACCATCGTCTTTAGCCAAATGCCCACCTTGACCACAAATAAAACAAGCACATGTGGCCTTATAACATGTGTCACCCGGATGATGTTTACCACATTGGTTACAAGTGGGGATAGATGCTTGGTTTGAGTTTCCCCGCTGACTTGACGACCCATATGAGCGACTATATGGTTGGCCCCTGACATGCTGATCTCGATCACGCCAAGACCTCTGCCTGTTGTTTCCATGTCTGTCACTATTTCCCTGCCTGTCATTATATCTATCATTGTTCCCATATCTCTCACTATTCCTTCGATCATAAGCTCTCTGATTAGGCCCATGTGATGGTGTGTCTGATGGTCGTATACGATGGCCATCTCTGTCCCTCTTGTTGTTTATTTCATTCTTCGACCTATCATGGAAGATCTCAACGTTTCTTGCAGCATTAGCAACCTGTGCTACATCAGTAAACTCAGTGTTCAAGATCATGTCAAGTACAAAGTCATTCAGCCCCTATTTAAAGTGTTTAGCCTGTTCTTCTTGGGTGCCCGCCTTAGCCCCCAAGAAACCCGCCAATCTAAGAAATCTCTTCATAAATTCAGTACTAGTTTCCTCAAGTAATTGACGAATCGATTTGTACTCTCGTTCACACTTTTCTTTCTCAAAGTATGGAAAATACTGCAAAAAGCAGATGTCACAGAAATCATTCCATGACAGCGTCGCTACATAAGCATCACCTCCTTTTGCTTGCTTATACGCCCTCCACCAACTGTGGGCATCACCCTCCAGCTTATATGTCGCCAATCTGGCCTTGAACTGATCACCGCATCCCAAAACCTCAAAGATCTTCTCGATATGTGCTATCCAGTTTTCTGCTTTAACTGGCGTGGAAGCTAAGCTAAAAGTTTAGGGTTTCTGTTTCTGGAACCTCTCCAACCATACATGGATATCAGTGGGTTGTGCATCCCCATCATTACCCGAACCCCTAGTGTTTACACGTCTAGCATTCCGTCGATTAACGTTATTCCTATTATTCTCATTTTGGCGAATCTTGTCGGTTATGCGAGCAGTAAGAGTCGGTAACAAGTCTGCAATTGCCTGTGTTACCGCAGCAGTAAAAGCAGGATCTGCTTCGTTGTTTACACGATTACGACGAGGAGCCATCTAAACGATTAACAAACGAACCAACAAAGACAAATTAGGGTTAAGATCAAAATTAGGATGAGAGCGATTAGATCGGAAAATGAAACCTAAATGTCTACCCAATCCTCATAGGTCATAACCTAAGTTCTACAGGACGAACCTGGCTCTGATACCATAATTGTAACACCCCACCCGAGAACGGGTCAAATGTCACACTTATGGCATCAAAACAAACGCAAGCGGAAGACTTTATTCACAAAATGGTTCAACAAAGTTCCTCAACAAAACAAAGGAATTAATAGGTCTTGAACATAATGACCTTCAAACGATAATAAATCCAATACAGAGTTTAAGCTGAAAACAAAAATCCAAAGTCCAAAGTTTGAGCGATTTAAATGAAATGGGGAAAACTATAATCTATTCGGTCCACTAAGAGCTCCTAAGCACTCTTCACTCATAACCCAGCTTCCCTCTTATTACCTGCCGCAGAGAAAAGAAATGCAGCTGAGCTAAAAAGCTCAGTGAACAGATATGAACATATATATAAACAAACGGATAGATCAAATATGTAAAGTAAACAAAATGGAACCACCATAAGCTGGAGAGATTTCGTATATCATAAGAGCTGAAACAAAATAGATAGTCAAACAGAACATACAGAAATGCCCACCGAGCTCAAACAAATGTCTAAAGCATGACACATGCTTAGACCCTACAATCAAAAGTATATCATATCGTATCAAATTGTACATGGGAGCTGCAGCTCCAGATGTACCCTACAAATGTGCGATGGGGTGTTGGCACCACACTAAGCTATGCACCAAAATCATATCTAAAACCTACACATATTAGCCTAGGATGCATCTATACGCCCCCTACAATCAAATCAAATCATATATGACCAAGTGCATAAAAGAGCACACACAAAAATGGGGACGTCGTGGACTGATCACACCGCCACAGATAGTGTCACGCCATTGGTGCCATTATGATGCGGCCATGGTACCTCTATGGCTAGTTAATAGCTCGGGCATCAGAACAAATAAAAGGGCTCATATAACATATCAAAGCAGACATAATATATCCAAAGAAGGTCATGATCAAACATACGAATAAACTCATATCATGACCGTGTCAAAAGAAGCATATATCAAACGAATTCAAAAGGGTTCAACGAAGTTATCAAATAAGACATCAAACGAATATCGAATCATACAATGGGGAACATAAATAGGGATTTCATAGGTGCAAATAGATACGAATCAAATGTCATAAGAATTCTTAAGAGAAATGATAGAATATCTGTACCTTAAAAGTAAACCAAAGCGTACTCGAAACACAACTTACTCCCGCTTCAGATTATCTACATAAATTAAGAGATACTTATTATTTTGTTATATATAACTGATCACTATGTTTTGCACCGAGTCATTATTTCTTATATTCTTAATATTATGTTTTAGTTAACTTAGTAATACTTGCATATTAGATTTTTAAGTGTTACGATATACTTCACTATACCTATCACAAATTCATGACTTACTATTAAACTAACCAACTATTTATAAATATACAAATACACGCATGGATAGATTTGTGTTAAAACTGTATGACTAAAATATACCAGTTGATAAAAGCTAGAAAAACCATGTTAAACAAAATACCCATGCATATTTTACTCTTATTTTATAAAGTACTAATGTATTCAGTATCTTACCAAGATTTCAAAAGTTTAGAATTCATTTCTCGTTCTGTTGTTCTTATATATATAATATATATAACATCGTATATATATTAATCTAACAGATTATGGAGTTCAAATTATGAGATTAGAAATTTAGGACCAGGTTACTCCCCAAAGAGTTCCAATACACACGCATGTAATTTTACAGTTTAATGTTATGAGACTTGACTCAACTCATGACCTCTAGTCATGCTTCAAACCAAACCATAAGAAACATCAAGTGTTATTTGTATATTACCAAACAGTGTGGAAGGCGATAAAAATATACCCAAGTCATCATATCTGTTTACGTTTCATGCATGAAAAATTCACATGTTTTAAACTTACATACAATTCATTTTAATGGTGATTTAGTTTAAGGTTCTACTGTAGTGTTGATATAACATATTTCTTAACGTAGTGTTTACATATGGCATTTATGATAATACATTAAACAGATGGTTCGAGGATTACCTCAAGACTAAAAGTGAAAAGATCGAAACCGAACCATGAACACGAGTATGACCGAATTCAAGCAAGAACACCAACTAATAGACAAAACCCGGACGTAAACGATCACTTAGCGTACTAGTTACGAACTATAATCCTCGCGAACAAAGATCAAATCCAGTCACGAACTAGAAACCGAACAGAACTCGACTAAGATAACCGGACCCAAAACCGTGAGTATGTACACAAACACAAACTCGAACAAGATCAATACCAGACTCTCCGATCCTTCTTGATTTTGAAAACTAAATTTTTAGTTGGTACTTGTAGGTGAGATTTGTTTCTGAGAGTATAAGAGTATGAGTATTTAAAGTTGTTTGTAAGATGGAGCCTAAAACTGACTACTCGATAATATGAGGATGAGGATTGAGAGTGGAAGACTTGAATATTCAGTGAATTAGTGAACTTCCAATTTAATTCTTATTGATCATGGAATTGTGTCATATGTTTGTTTACTTAAACCTAGGATTTGGATAAAGGACTTCCTTATGTTTTTATTATAAAGAATATCCTGATAAAGTAATAGTTGGATGGGCTTAAGTTTTAATTTTTTTTTAATTTTTTTCATAGATTTGGGTATTATATGGCTTTTTGCCTTTAGGTAGGAGCTACAATTTATCAACCAACTATTTTCGAAAACTACAATTATCTCCGCTATATAAGTTGAAAAGTGCTACTTCCTTTATCATCTTTTTTGTTGTTTGTTGAGACGGAAGAATAATTGGTATTCACCGGCATAGTTATTTTGCTGCTTGCGACATCCTCCTTTGCGTGGCTTGCATTGCCTTAAGGTAGGAGCGTAAATTTTTGACCAACTTTTTTTAAAAATATTAATGATCTCCGATTATAAAACAAAGAATAAAAGGTGGCACAAGTAAGCAAACCTTCCTCCAATGTTATGGCAAAACCAACTCGCTATTTTGGGACAGTACACTTATGATTAAAAAGTTTGTGTAGGCTAATGATGCCTATTAAACAATGTTACAGTAATAAAATTGATCCATAGTGACTACATCAACCTCAAATGATCTTAGATTCGATGGAACAGAAGAAGAAGATAAATGTTTTGTTTTATTTCTTGATGATCATGAATGATGAAGAAAATGAGTATTTATAGATACAACAAGCAGGATTACCCGCGCGCTGCTGCGGGGCGTTAATTTTTCGCACGTTGTTGCGGGGCAGTAATTTTTTCTTTTGTATTTTGTGCGGGTTTATTTTTTTGGTCTCATGTTTAATAGTTTGTTTTTTTTACTTATGTGGGCTTATTGGTTGGGCCTCATGTTTAAAAGTTTTTTTTTTTTTTTTTTGCTATATGAGTTTATTTTTATAATATAATTTTATGGGATTACGTGTGCCTTAAATGACAATCGCGCGAAAAAACGGTACTCTTGTAATTTTTTTTCTCCCGATTTTGTGGCAACATTTAAAAAAAAAATGGGCCGGCCTGCGGGTTTATTTTTTTGTTCTCATGTTTATTAGTTTGTTTTTTTTACTTATATGGGCTTATTTGTTGTGCCTCATGTTTAAAAGTTGTTTTTTTTTTTTGCTATATGAGTTTATTTTTATAATATAATTTTATGGGATTACGTGTGCCTTAAATGACAATTGCGCGAAAAATCGATACTCTTGTAATTTTTTCTCCCGATTTTGTGGCAACATTTAAAAAAAAATGGCCGGCCTAAAGCGGGAGCCCAATAAATTGGGCCAAAAAAATCACTGTAGCAAACATTTAAAAAAAATAATTGGGCCGGCCCAAAACGGGAGCCCAATAAATTGGGCCAAAAAAGTCACTGTAGCAAGGTGTGGGAAACGACATCGTTTCCCACCTCAAATGTTATATATATTAATGATTGACTTTATCATAAATCACTCCTCAAATCACTCCTATAAATATGGAGATGATTGATACAATTAAAAGTAGGAAATCAAATATAAAATAAGAATACATATATGAAATCTTTTATTCCCCCTCAAGATGGAGCATGCAAATCTGTAATGTCAATCTTGCCAAGAAGAAATTGAAGCTGATGTGCTGGAAGTCCTTTTGTTAGCAAGTCTGCTAATTTTCATCGGAATGATTTCCTTTGATTCGACTCTTTCACGTACAAAGTAACAGTCCATCTCGACGTGCTTTATTCTCTCGTGGAAGACATGATTGTTAGCTATGTGTCGGGCTGCTTGGTTGTCACAAAATAAGAGGGTGGCCAATGAATTGTGAACATGTAACTCATTGAGCAACCATCGAACCCAGATGATTTCACTAACTGTGGAGGCCATTGCCCTGTACTCGGCTTCAGCCGAAGAACGTGAGACTAATGATTGTTTCTTGGTTTTCCAAGAAATAGGAGTCCCACCTAGCAAGAGCATATAACCAGTACGTAATCACCTCGTGTAGGGACATCCTAACCAGTCAGAGTCACAATAAGCGATTAAGACGGGATCTCCTGGTCGAGAAATGAGAATACCTTGGCCTGGAGTGGCCTTCAGGTACCCAAGAACACGATTTGCTGCCTCCAAATGATTGTTTCGTGGGTCAGCTACAAACTGGCTTAAAATGTTGACAGAATATGTAATATCCGGGCGAGTGGCTTGAAGGTAAAGAAGTCGACCGATGAGTCGACGATACTGACTTGCATTCACTCGTGATTCACTTTCTCCTTTGTCTAATTTCAACCCTTGTTCAATAGGAAAGGCACTCGGTTTACACCCCATCTTCCCGTTATTTTCCAGAATGTCCAATGTGTATTTTCGTTGGCTTAGAACTAGACCATCTTTTGTTTTTGCCACCTTTATCCCAAGGAAATACTTCAATAGGCCGAGATCTTTAATGCTGAACTCATCGTCAAGCTGTTTCTTGGTTTCTTGAATTTTTGTAAGATTGTTTCCGGTAATGATGACGTCATCCACGTAAATTAGAACGACCACCATTATGCTACCTGCCTCATAAATGAATAGCGAGTGGTCCGCCTTAGATTGTCTAAAATTTAGACTTTGGAGAAAAGTGGTGAATTTGTGATACCAATTACGTAAAGCTTGCTTTAACCCATATAAAGACTTTCTCAGCCGACAAACATGAGTTTCATTATCATTAGAAAATCCTTGAGGGATTTTCATGTAAACTTCCTCATCTAGGTCTCCATGTAGGAAGGCGTTGTTTACGTCAAGTTGATGGATAATCCAGTTCCTTTTAACTGCGATTGCTAATAAAGTGCGAATCAGCGACCGGTGCAAAAGTGTCATGATAATCCACCCCTTCTATTTGAGTGAATCCTTTTGCAACTAGACGAGCCTTGTACCTTTCAACTTTGCCATTTGGCTTGAATTTGATCTTGTAGACCCATTTCAAATCTATAGCTCGTTTTCCTTCTAGTAAATATTCCAAAGTCCAAGTACCATTTTTCTCTAAAGCCTTGACCTTCTTTTGCATGGCTTCACGCCATCGAGCATCTTGTGCAGCTTGTTTGAAACACTTGGGTTCATCATTATTAGTGATGGCCGCTAAGAAGGCTTTGTGATTAGTGGAAAGCTTATCATAAGAAACAAAATTCGAGGTTGGGTAGCGTACCGTGGAGGTAACCTGATTGGATGTTGATGTCGGGTGTTTGACCGAAGGGGGAACTTGTACAACATAATCTTTGAATCTTGATGGTTGAGTTCTTGTTCGAGTGGGTCTTGTCTTGGCTTGGGCTTCTGCTCCTTCATTTGATTCATTTGTTTCAAACTCATCATTATTGGGCTGCTCTTCATCATTTATTTGGCCCTTTTCATCCTCATCGTGAGTTTCATGTGGGCCGCTTGGCTCATTGGTTTGGTCATGGTCCATATGCGGATCTTGCTCTATTGGGTTTTGTTTTTTTGTTTTGTGCCAAGATTGGTTCATCATGACAGTGACAATCGTGACATATTATCGGTTCCTTAATACAATCTTTATTGATTTCTTCAATATTTTTGAAAGGGAATTTTTATTCATAGAAATTTATATTTCTACTAACTATTATTTTTCTAGTCTCAAGATCGAGGATTTTGTAACCCTTAGTTCCCTATAGGTATCCAAGAAAGACCCTTGGTTTCCCCCTTTCTTCAAACTTATCTCCCTTTATGTTGGTGTTTGTAAAATATGCAAGACACCCAAAGACTCTTAGAAATTCGTAATCTGGTTTTTGATTGAAAATCAACTCAAAAGGCGTTTTGTTTTTGATAACTTTAGACGGGAGGCGGTTAATTACATACGTCGCGGTTAAGATGCATTCTCCTTAAAATTGTTTAGGAATATTTGCATCAAACATTAAAGCTCGAGCAGTTTCGAGTAGGTGCCTGTGCTTCCTCTCGACAACTCCATTTTGTTAGGGAATGTGTGGGCAAGTGGTTTCTAATAGGATCCCCTTCTCGTTGTAAAAATTTAGCATGTTGTTATATGTGAATTCCCCACCATTATCACACCTTATCCTTTTAATTTGCTTTTCGAATTGAACTTTAACCATTTTGTGAAAATCCATGAGACGTTTGTTGGCCTCACTTTTATGTTTAATGAGGAATACCCATACCGCTCTACTAAAATCATTAACTATTGTAAGAAAATAGTTGGCTCTTGTATACGAAGGTACCCGATAACCTCCCGATATGTCATAATGAATTAATTGAAAAGGGCATTGGTTTTAATACAACTAGAAGGAAAAGGCGTTCTGATATGCTTTGCTTTAGCACAAGAATGACAGAAATTATCAAAATCAATAGTGCATGTTTTAATAAAATCAATTTTACCAAGTTTCCCTTTTGATGCATGTCTAAGTCTTTTATGCCATGTCTCAACTGTGGTTGCCATAGCTCTTCTTCCTTGAACCATCTTCATTCGGTATAGTCCCCCTTCGCATCTACCCACACCAATCAAGCTCCTCCTTTGTAATCCTTGCATAACATAAAAATCAGGGAAGAATGATATGCAACACTGAAGGTCGCGACTAAGGCGACTAACGAAAAGAAGATTGCATTTGAAATCAAGAACATAAAGAACTCCATTAACTTTTGTTCCCCCTGGAAGAATTTAGTCCCCTTTCCCTTTAACTGGGATGGAATCCTCATTGGGGATAACAACAGGAGCCTCGAAGTGGGTGGCTTTCTTGTTAACAAGAATGTTGGATAAATAAGTAATGTATTCGGTGCAACCTGAATCAAAAATCCACTCACCTTCTTCATCTTCTTTATGGGCCATATTAGCAACGAGTGTTGTTCTGTCGCTATTACCTGTTCCAGAAAGTGCTTCAGGAAGAGTTGGTAATCCTCGTATGTGAATCCGGGAATGGGACCGGTCTCTGTCTTGACATAAGCAGCCTTGCATTTGTTCTTTTCTCCTTTCTTTCCTAGCCACCACTCCGGGTAGCCGATCAACTTGAAGCAGCCCTCACGTGTGTGACCATCTTTGTTGCATTCGGTGCAGTGTTTATTTCCTTCTTCCACGAATTTGGCTTTACTTCTTTCTTTGTTCGGACCAGGACCATTGTGCCTCTGAAAGGCCTTGAATGCAGAGGATTCATGTAGGGTTCTATTTTCATGTAGTCGTTTGGGGCAGTTAGATGGATGGAAGTAATAGGGTGAATCGTATATGATACCACCACTTCCACCCTCATCTTTGTTGTTATCATCTCTTGCCATCTTTTAGGTTTGTGAGGTTTCAAACCTGCTCTGGTACCATCTTTGATTCGATGGAACAGAAGAAGAAGATAAATGTTTTGTTTTATTTCTTGATGATCATGAATGATGAAGACAAGGAGTATTTATAGATACAACGATTGAATTTACCATAAATTACTCCTCAAATCACTCCTCTAAATATGGAGATGATTTTTTTTTAGGTAAAGGGTTACCCCGGTAAAGTAGTATTAATCACAGAAGAAACGTAAAGAACAATGGAATGTGGCAGAGTACCACATTAACCTCAAGTCTACGACTTAAGCTACCACTACACATTTGTGACACACCACAAACGTGCAACGAACTTAAAACATACAACCAGAAAAAAAAATCTAATACGATGATGTCAAACATAAGAACACCAAACACTTTACACATAAAGCTTAAAATTCTTAGGCAGCTTCCATCGTGCTAAGAGCTCGTTTACATTAGTATTATTCTTGAATCGGAAGGTAAGGAGCTTGAGTCTAACCGTGATAATGATGCAATCACGAATTTCCTCCATAGTTCTTCTCGTATTCTTGAATAGGCGGCTGTTGCGTTCCACCCAAATAAAGTAAGCCGCGGCTGCAACAAGAAGACATCCAATGATACTCTTTGCCGTACGCCTATGAGAACTTGGAAGTAAGTATGACACAATGTCCTGAAAATTAGATGCAACCATCTCCATACCAGCCAAATGGCGAATAGCCATCCATATACTCGAAGGGAACGAGCATTCAAAAAATAAATGAGCATGTGAGTCTGGCTGTGAGTCACAAAAAACACAATTCAACATATTCAAGTTGGTGTTCAAGCCAACGTCCCATTGTCTCAGCTGGTCCTGAGTCTTTAGGCGATTGCGCATGATTAACCAAAGGTGAAACGCGTGTCTCGGAATGCAATGATTAAACCACATAATGCGATGCCAATTAACTTCAGTTCCCCTTGGCCTTAGAGCCTCCCAGGTGCATTTAACAGAAAAGTTCGAGAATTTACCATATGTATCCCGCCATTGAGGCATATCCAGCTGAGTCTCCACAAGGTTAGGAACCGGAATTAGGGCCAGATTAGGGGCCTTAAGAAGCCATGATTGGGGCCATACCCAACCCCCATTAGAAACCAAGTCAGCCACACACGAATGAAGGTTGTAACCTTCATTAGAAACATCTCTAGGCGAAAGGTATTGTGTAATAGGACAATGATCACACCATCTATCATACAATAAGGAGGTCGACTTACCATTACCAAGTTTGGTCCAAAAGAATGGTTTAACACTCTCCCGAATCTGTAATAACTTTCGCCAACCCCAACTCATGTCCGCCTTAACAGGCACGTCCCAAATAGTGTGCCCACGAAGCTTATAGTTATGAATCCACCTTACCCATAGCGACTCCTTATTAGTGACAATATTCCATATATGGGTCGTCATCAAAGCAATATTAAAACTTTCCAGACTTCGTATACCCAATCCTCCCTCACATTTCGAAAGACATAAAATATCCCATGCCACCTTGGGTTTACCACGTTTAAGCTCACCATTACACCAAAGAAAGCCCCTAATCTGATGTTGGATGTCAAGAATAATTCTCTTTGGGATTACAAGAACCGATGCCCAGAAAACTTGCATGGAAGACAAAACCGACCTGCATAATTGAAGACGGCCAGCAAAAGACAAGGATTTATTTTTCCAATCCCCTATCCTATTGGTAACTCTCTCAACAAGGATTTTGCAAACCCTTATATGAAGCCGCGTGGATATGAGAGAAACCCCAAGGTATTTCACAGGAAGATCGCCTTCTGTAAACGGCATAATATTAAGAATATCCCCTTTAACTTGATTACGAACATTGCAGAAATAAACCATGCTCTTAGGGATACTTCAGAAAAGTCCTGACGACTTCTGAAATTCATCAAGAGAGTCCATTATAAGGCGAGCTGAATCCACTTCTCCCTTAGTAAATATGAACAGGTCATCTGCAAAACACATGTTAACAATCTGCAGATCTTCACATAGGTTATGATATCAGAACGTATCTGACCCACTAATACGTCTTTTAATGATGAGGATTAAGACTTCCATAACCAATGTAAAGAGGTGTGGTGATAAAGGGTCTCCTTGCCGCAGACCCCGTCTCGCTTGGAAAAAACCATGAATGTCTCCATTTATACTAAGCCAAAAAGATGCCGAAGACACACACGCCATAATCCATTTCACCATAGTCATATGAAAACCAAAACACTTGAGAATATTTCTCAAGAAAACCCAGTTCACCGTATCATATGCCTTTTGAATATCAACCTTAAATGCACACCTTGGAGGACCACGATCTATATGGTAATTATGCATCAATTCTTTCATAATAAGGATGTTATTCGAAATCCGCCTTCCCGGAATAAAGGCGGATTGATTATCACTGATCACCTCCTTAATCCTGTCAATGATCCTATTAGTTAGGATTTTGCTAATACATTTATACAAAATGTTGCAGCATGAAATGGGACGATAATCAGTCACCCTAAGAGGAGTAGACACCTTAGGAATAAGAGCAAGGAACGTGTGATTAATTTCTTTCAATAGTTTACCATTAACAAAGAAGTCCCAAATCGCACGACATATATCATTGCCCACAATGTCCCAACTCTTCTTAAAGAAAGCCAAAGAGAACCCATCGGGACCAGGAGCACGGTTTTCGCCAATACTAAACATAGCAGCTTTGGTCTCTTCATTAGTAACAATTTGAACCATTTGATCCCGCGAACCTGCTGATATATGTTTAATAAATAAACCATCGGTATTAAGGACGTCACATGCCATACTAGTACCAAGGAAATCCTTGTAATGCGAAACAAATGTATCAGCTACAAGGGAACCCAGAACATCAACATCACCCTCACCACGAATAACTTCTATACGGCTGCTTCTATTTCGACTCTTAACCGATTTATGAAAAAAAGCCGAATTAGAATCACCTACATCCAACCACTCTATTTTTGCCTTTTGTTTCAGAAACCATTCCTCAACTAACTTAGCCTCCGTGAAAGCTTGCACATAAACAGCTTCCTCCTCCCGAAGGATACCATCAGTAGGGTTCTTATCCAATGCCTTTTAGACCTCATCGAGTTCTAATCTGATAGAATTAACGCGTTCATGTAAATTACCATGAGAATGCAGCAACTTCCTAAGCGGTTTCTTAAGAGCCTTCATCTTAGTAACCACTTGAAACATATGATGCCCATCCACCACCTTACTCCATTCAGCCCCCACCACCTCAGTTTTGGCTTTTGATTAGTAATCGTTGGAATTTTAAGAACCGCGGGAGAGTGGTCCGATATTCTATATGGCTGAAAGATTCCGTACGCACCAGGAAAAGTGTCAACAAATTCCAAGTTTCCCATAATCCGATCCAGCTTCTTTAGGATCCCCCCTCCTCCTCTAGGTTTTTGATTCCATGTGTAATGCAACCCCGAGGAATTGATATCCATGACCTCGATCCTATTAACACAAGTTTTGAAGTCAAGCATGGCTGCATTAAGGCGAGACGACCCCGAAATGGAATCCTCCAGGTTAAGAGCCACATTAAAATCCCCCATGAGAATCCATGGAGACCCGCGAACAACCTGTTTATGCAAGCCTAAATCAGCCCACAACACCCTACGTTCAGCAGGAAGATTACCTGCGTAGATAAAGGAGCAAAAGATAATATTGTTAGAGGCTTTATGGAAGATCTTCACATGCATGACTTGACTTGATTGCGATAAAGCCATGATGTTAACAACATCCTTATTCCAGCCAAGGATAATGCGACATCCTTTGCTACAAAGATTAGCATTAGATGTCCAATCCCAGGTTTTAAACACTTTAGAGCAAACATTAGACAATGAAGAAAGGTCCACATGAGATTCAAGAATGGCACACACACTTAGCTGATTCTCATAGACCACGTGGCGAACCTCCGATTATTTAGGGGAGCGGTTCAAACCCCTAATGTTCCATGCCGCGACACTAAACATTTAAAACATCAACGGAGGGAGTGCTTGCCCCTTTAAGGTTTGGAGTTTCAACAACATATGTTTCCTCAACCTCGCTGTCCGATCAGCTTGAGTATCTTCATTGGCACTAGCCAAACCGTCCTCCTTGTTTTTACCACTGGTTTCACCCTCATCCACTAGACGTACAGCATCATAATTAAGAGCTTCAAAATGGTTAGTAGTTACAACCGGACTAGATTCAACTTGTTTAACATGTTTTTCCTTTGTTGAAGCACTTACAATCTGTTTAATATGCTTTTCGGCTGTTGGAGTAGCTACAAGTCTATATTCAAAAGTTTTAGGCCTTTGTAACTTAATACATCCATGCAAGTTGGTATTACTTTGTTTCTTCCCTTTGTGTTTCCTATTGGATACAGTAGTAAAACCATCTATTTGAGCTTCCTCATTCACTGTAGCAGGTTCTTTTACATTATTAGGACATTGCGCAAGAGTATGGCCAAACACATGGCACTCCAAACAAAGAGGGGGCTTCCATTCGTATTCAGCTTGAATATTAACGTTGGTATGTTCCGTACCATCTTCATTAGGGACTGCCATGATAACTTCCTTCTTCAGATCTTTCGTAGCATTAACTTCTATAAGCGCCCTAGCAAATCCAATACGTCCCCATGGGTCATTACACATAGCACATGTAAATGTGTCAAGCATCACCGGTTTTGCTATTGTGAGCATTAAGACTAGGACATTCTTCCGTATAGCAACAATAGGGGACTTTATGTAAACTTGACCCATAAGGTTACGACTCTTCACTTTTGTCTTTGCACAACGATAGGTCAGGAGACCACTTGTTGAGGATTATGGGCGTGTTTCTAATAATCCACGGACCTTGTTCTAAAACTTGGCTCACTCCAGTTATTGATTCAAACTTAAAGAAAAAGAAATTATCTTCATCTTTAATGACTTTCTGAAAACCATACTTACTCCACGTATTTGTCACATAATTTTTAACAAGAGTGAAAGCAACACTCTTACCCACAAAATAACCAACGAGAGTATTCTCAAACTTATGCTTAATAGCTTGGAGATTAGCCAAAGGCAAAACACAATCCGAATCCTCCACTTGCTCAGTATTAAACAATGAACGAAACTTAGTCTTACTTTGAGTTTTGGGAACTCTTGGCAGCCAGGTCTCCATCCAATTGCGTCTGAGTTAATGACTGAACAACGTTTGCAAAGGATTTGTTTATCTGCTGTAGTTCATCAGTAAACTCATCCGTATCCGTATTAAGCATGGCATTCACTCCAGGGTCCTCCCATGAATCCAACGTCTCCACAGGACTCATTTTATCCGAAACATGAGATGAAAATTTGTCATCTTTTTTCTCTTCTCCCTTATCACTCAAAGGCTGAGTAAAATTCACTACTCGTCTTGCTTCTCGCAATTTACCCTCAATATTTTTCACCCTTGAGGCAAGGCTTTCATCTGATTTAGCAACATTAGCCGGTTTCAAGATCGACTTAATTGTACCAGAACTCTCCATTATTCCCAATATTCGCCTTAACAAACAGCAACCAGTAGCGAACAATGATTAAGATCCTAACCAGCTTCCATCATAATGAATGTCCAATAATAATCAAGACAATAAAGCACAAATCAACACCCTAACACCTTTTTCCAGTTACTGAATCAAGACAGCATGATCATCTTTAGCAAGTACCAAAATATGAAATTGATTGAGGGGTTTTTGTGGGTTTTGATTGAAATTGATTTTTTTGAGCTTGTTTTTGGTATGGGGTAACTATAATCCACTCTTATGGAGGCATATGATAATACTTATTTGTAAAATTATCATACTTTGCTATATGGACTGCTGCTCTGATAGTTAACCGTTGCATATTTCTCTCTTTTTGGTTTTTTTGCAATCGTCTTGCCAAGTGATAGTCAGTAGTCGAAAATATGGGTTGTCAAGTAAATTGGAATACACCTTTGCTTCTTCCATGTGCGTGGACATAAATTCTCTGTTAAAGACTTAAGAACAGTATGTGACTTGAAATACATGCTGAATAAAACATATTAAATATATGCTCTCTAAGCTAAATTTAATATTCAAAATTTGCAACCCATCCATATCTTATTGTACTCTAGTATTGTCAGTTTAGTTCTTATATTTTTTTGGCATGACTAAGCCTTACGCCTTAGCGGCTATGGCGAAGCCTTTGCGTTTTTAAAACGTGGCTTAAGGCGGCACAAATATGAAAGTATTTATATATTTATATCATATTTTATATATATTGAGTTTACATAAAGCGTTGTATATAATGAATAAAGTTAAGAAACTATCCTTACATGTAATATTCTTCATTTTTTTTATCAGAATTATCCAAAAAACCCACCACGCCTCACGCCGCGCTTTATTGCGCCTTTTCATGCCTCATCTCACGCCACACCTAGAGTCGACGCCTTGGTCCATTTCGTAACGTGGAGGCCACGCCTCACGCCTTAGCGGCGCCTTTTAGAACACTGCTTATAATGAATAAGCAAAGAAAAAATATCCAGGCTTGCTAGGCCGCCTAATCACTTCTGTCACCATACCTTATAATCACCTTAGAGAGCACAGTGCAGTGCTTTACCCGCACGTCATAGGCACCACTTGGTACCTATAACGCACACATTGTGGCTATAACAGCCGACTTTTGTGTTTTATTTATTTATTATCGGTAATATACATCGACCAAAACAAATTAATTTAAATACCCCATTTTAACATCCAAACAACCAAAAACACTTCATTTTTTCCCCAATTCATATACTTTCACATATACCCTTTCAATATGAGTTATTTAGACGAAGAACACGCCAAAAATTTGTTAAAGTTCCATCTTTCTAGCATTTCATGTCTTTCTTCCTTCAACTCTAATTCATGCCATGACCCCTCTGGTCCTGATCTTTGCTTATGCATTACTTGGGAAGGATTGTACGGTTACCATGGACATTCTTTATCTTTTGATGACGACGAAGCGACTAATTCAAGGACTCGTAAGAGTGTACCTCGGGATTATGCAGGGGCCGAACGCCTGTTGGAACATTATTTTGGCGATAACCTAAAAAAATCCGAGAGGAATTGTAGGCGACGGTTCCGATTGAGCTCAAAACTTTTGGAAATAGTTGAAGGTATAGCTAACTACAATGTTGAACCTATTCCCGAGCACTTTTTATTTTTTAGGTCACGTTATAATGCGAAACTTAGAGCAAGTATTAGTCCTATAATAAAATGCATGTCCCCCATACGCCAATTCGCTTACGAGACAAACCATGATGCATTTGATGAATATTTACAAATTGGGGAACATTGTAGTCGTGATGGTTTGGACAATTCTATTAAATGTATATTGAGTTTATGCTAGGGGAGTATTTAAGAAAACCATCTCCGATTGATATTTTGAGTTTATATGAAAAACACGAAAATTATCATGGTTTCCCGAGTATGCTTGGTAGTATAGATTGTATGCATTGGGAATGGAAGAATTGCTCGAATAGTTACAAGGGCAATTCAAAAAGGGGATCACAAATACCAAGCAATAATGCTTGAAGCTGTTGCATACTTGCATAACAAGATTTGTGGATTTGGCATGCATTTTTTGGTATAGCGGGGGAAAATAATGACCTTAACGTTCTATATCGTTCAAACTTGTTTGACGAACTCATTAACGATGTCGCTCCCGATGTCCCATATATGGTCAATGGTAAATATACAAAAACGGTTATCACCTGACCGACCTTAGTTAAGTTTAAGAGAGCTCAAGAAAGTGTAAGAAAAGATGTAGAACGAGCTTTTGGTGTTCTACAAGGTCGTTGCGGATTATAACACAGCCGGCACGCTCTTACCAAGTGAACAAGATACGTAAAATTATGTATTGTTGTATCATATTGCGTAACATGATACTCAAAGATCAAAAATTTCAAATAAGTGAATTTAACGAGATATATGTTAGTCCCGCGGCTAATATACAACTTACATGCGTCGAGAGATGCGATATACATCGAAGGTAACAAAAGGAATTACGTGACAAAGATGTGCATAACGACCTTCGACGTGATCTAGTGGGATCATCTTTGACAACGATATATAGAGCACAATGCAATGTTTTTTTTATGTATTGTAATTTAATTATTCACGAACTGTATTATTTTTTATGTATCGTAATTTGAATTTTAGTTTAATGAAATGAGTTTGTTTTAAAGAAAATGAAAATAAAATACAATTGGACCCACTCTACCTATAACATGGGTTACACTGGGGAGGGTGTTTTTATGGTTTTGTGTTAGAGTAAAAGCTGAGGTGCGGATAACCCCCCGCACCGTACCTAGCTCTCTTAGAGCCTCACCTATATATTATTTTTTTCCCACTGTTATATTCCTTCTGATTTTTTTTAAGTGAGTATTTATAGTTTTTTTCCTGTTGTCAAATTGTTAGAATCATTGGCCAAGAAGTTCAGTAACCTTTTATATGCAAATGTATGTCCTTTAGTTACAAATGTTGTTTAGGTTTTAGATGGTCATAAAAATTCTCATATTAATGTTGGCTTGTTTACAGATCGCTTCTTTCTTGCTGTATTTATCCGATGTTGAAGAAGGTGGAGAAACCATGTTTCCATTCGAGGTAAGCTTCATGATTTTGTATTGCTTTTTCTCCCCCCGGTCTAAGCTTGTGAGTTATTTATGGTATTGCTCTGATTTGCAGAATGGTGAAAATGCGGATTCAACTTATGATTTCCAAAAGTGCGTAGGGTTGAAAGTAAAACCACGAAAGGGTGATGGACTTTTGTTCTATTCCTTATACCCGAATGGTACTATTGACCCGGTTAGTTCTCATTTCTATGGAAAGTGTAATTATCTTTGGTCGATATTATTTGTTAACTTTTTGTTAACTGGCATGTCTATATTTAACAGCAAATTGCTAATGATTTTGATGGTTCGTGATGCAGACATCGCTTCATGGGAGCTGCCCCGTCATCAAAGGCCAGAAATGGGTAGCAACAAAATGGCTTAGGAATCAAGATGATTATGATTAACTTTTGTTACCCGCAATTGCATATAGTTGTTTATGTAAAACATCTTTATTTCTAATGAGGGGTTAATCCCTTATAGATTATTTCATTGTGCTTTGTGTAATTTCATTTTTGCTGTAGTATTTCTTCTTCCTATAACCAAAAGTAAGAAATGAAAATTAAGATAGTCTGAACGACTGCACAGTAAAAGATCTTATTTTATAAAAAGCAATACCTGAGATGAAAAAATGGCAACATTTAAGTTATAACAAGTCGTTAAATGTTTCTATTTCATGAAAATCTCTTGAAAAATTTCTAATGATTTGGACGAAGAGGAAGTTAAGGAATTAAAATTTAAAAGATTTCTAAAATATTTTTTAAGTTATCTTTTTGAAAAAAAAAAAACCGATGAACAACAATTTTCTCGTCATATTTTTTGCTTTGATTTTTTTCAGTGACTATTAATCATTATTTTGTGTTCTAGTTCCTGTAAAAAGATTTTTTTTTTTGGATAAATAATTTCTTCTGTGTTTGTAATGCAACATGACTCATTGGGCGTATACACATCATTATCCATCTCCCGACGGATAAACGCAACTCAATAATGTTTCCTGTCGACTCGAATATCACCTCCAAACAATCCTTCACATAATTGCCAAGGAGCCCCAGTTGCATTCATCATTGATTAATGAGAATAAGACATGTATCATGATCCATGTATGGAGGGTAGGTCAAGTTTATAAACCAATATATATATATAATTGAAATTTTGATTGAACTCACTATTTGTTATTCGGATAAACGTCAAGTGTTTGAGACATGTAATCCCTATAGACACGGGCACGTGGCAATTCTTGACATTTTCTGTGTTACCCCTCCTCTCAAAGACGTTCCAGAGGAAGATGAATGTCAATGCGCCATTTTCTACTTTCCCGGGTGTAAATTTTCAAAGTTTTTCTTGTGTTGAGAAAATCTCTAGTGATGTAGAAATGAGTGACGAGAATTTAATGTCCAATGATCAGTCAACATTAAGGAACATGTGTGATGTGAACCTCACACAACGGCTTGCATTTAATTCATAGCAAAATTATTTTATACCATCCATATTTTTTAGAAGTCACTGATTTTCTTATAATACATTCAGGGAGTAACATGGTTCAAAAAGGTTTTTGGCTTTTGTGTTCTCTATGGAATATATACATCTCTATTTCACAGAAAACACTTTTAGGTGACAACGATATGGTTTTTGCCATGAAGAAATTAGAAACCAAACAAACAACTTATCCTTGATACTGTGAAACTTTCATCTTACACTTGGATATCTTGTGATCCTTGTAACGCTCTATCCCATCGGTTGTATTTTTAGCTAGCTCCTTGCTAGTTCTCTTTTTATATATCTGTTGCTGTTCAAAAAAAGGTGACAATATTTTAGCTTTAAACTCGACGAAAATAAGCTTCACAAAGTAAAGCCAGGTACTGAAAGTAGCATTCAAAGTTTAACTTGGAAATCATGTAACAAAATCACTCAATTGCCTTAACGGTTGTTTATAAAAATATGTGTTAGTCCATATATGTACTTACATTTTTTATAACTCAAACTAAAAGATGTAAGTTGCAGCCTGAGCTAGCTTTGCCAAATATACGAGACAACTATTCACTTATACTAAGTAATAATAAGGTAAGTTTATATATCTTGTACAGATTAACCTTTGCATTATTGTACTTTGAATAATCAGAAAAATCAAACTTCAATAAACGTTCATGTACAATCAGCAATCCCATCATACCAAACGATTTTAGCAAAAGTTAAAAGAATCCAGTTGTCTTTCCTTATTCATTATTATTTGACACAGCAAGAGACAAGACTCACAACGATATCGTGGGGTTGCACACTCATTTTAGGCAATACCCCTCTTGCTGTTATGCTGTAATTTAACTGTGGGGCATTCTTTTGAATATGTATAGTATAATACTACTCACAATTTGAAAAAATATGTATATAATGAAAGGATATATGGCAGGGGTGATTATTAGAACTAAACCTAGTTAACGGGTAGTTAAAATCTTTGAAATTGTTATTTTCAAGCGATTTAGGTGCTGCATTAATGATAACTATATGTGTTGGGCAGTTGATTACGCAATGTGAAGGTGTTTATCCAAATCCAGAAAAAATACACATTATGTGGTAGACCTCACTTGTCAATCGTCTGAGAAACTTTTAATCTTTTGGCCAAACATTCCAAATCCAATTTGCATTCACCACCACACACTCACAAAGTCCATCTAGTTTTTTGTAATTATCTCAAAATATAAGCAATATACTGTTTTGTCCCTTCATTGTGGCCCCGTTTCGCCTAATGCTTAATATCCATCATGGGTATATCTGTAAAGATTTCGATTGTTTAACATGTTACGTAATAAAAAATTGAAGTTTAAGTACATTTAATGCTAGATAACGTTATTCGATAATGAAAGAAACAAGTCATCGATACGCTGTTTCATATAAATTCGTATAGCCAACAAGTGAAATGTATGTACTTTTGTAAGGTGTTTGTTGCTTTTAGCTATATATAGTGTAACACAGAACATGGTTATGGTCATGATTACTCAATTATTGTCATGGTGGATGGTCTACCAAAAGGAGTGTAATGCCCACAGCCCTTAATATGCCTGCTAACAGACTAAGCGAAAGACACTTATGACTAATTCGATGAAGAGGACTAATGATTGGTTTGCTTTCATTCTCATCTATCTTGCTTGCTTATTTATTTGTTTAGTTTTATTCTAATTCTTTCGATGTTATTTCATCTAGATTTGTATAGTCAATATTTAACTGATCATGGACATAAAAGATGTTAAACTATTTTATTCAAATGTTAACAGGAGTTTCTCTCAGGATATTGCAAGCGATGTTACTGTTAATGCAGGAGGTGTTTCTTTTTCGTTACACAAGGTATGATTTGTATATGCTTTTAGATGAACTTAACCTTATTAGTAATGTAATTTGCGATAATGTTATTGTCTATATACTTATAGTACTGGTTTCCAACCCTACGAACTATTGGTCTTGATGGTAGTCTGAAACCATTTATTTTTATGCAGTATCCATTGGTCTCCAAGTGTGGCTATATAAGAAAATTGGTAACCGACCCTAAAGGCGTTAATGTTTTGGTAGTTGACATCCCTGATGTCCCGGGAGGTCCTGAAGGTTTTGAACTTGCAGCAAAGTTTTGTTATGGAATAAATTTTGAATTATCAACAGAAAATATTGCTATGGTTAGATGTGTGGCAGAGTATCTTGAAATGACCGAGGATTATGCAATTGGAAACTTGGTATCAAGATCTGAATTGTATTTAAATGAAGTTGGACTTAAGACTCTGACTAGTGCAGTTTCCATTTTACAATCATCAGCAGATCTCTTACCGATGGCTGATAAAGTAAAACTTATCAATCGATGTATAGACACCATAGCATTCATTGTTACCAAAGAAAGTCATTTTTCTCCTTCTGGTGGCACCACTGGTGCTTTAATCACTTCCACGTCATCATCGTCGCAGCCAAAAGCTGTAGTTGATTGGTGGGCTGAAGATTTAATAGTTCTTAGAATCGATATCTTTCAAAGGGTTCTTCTTGCAATGATATCAAGAGGATTTAAACAATATGCACTTGGTCCAATTTTAATGCTTTATGCCCAAAAATGTCTTCGAGGTTTGGTAAGATTCATGCTTTATTAATTGTCCCGTCTTACTCATTGTGCTTTTCTTTGTACACATATGCGTCATTAAAAGATGACTTTATGTCCCGTTTGAGTCATTTTGTAGCCACGAAAATCACTTAAAACCAGCTTTAAAAATGATAACCTTTATATCAAATTTACAAAATTAATGTATAGAAATGTTAAGTCTACATATAATGCTAAGTTACGGTCACAAAATGACCCAAACTTGACACAAATCCATCTATTAACTACTGTCGATGTACATAAAAAGTTCCATGGCTAAATCTGGACAAATGAAAAGGTACGTCGGTATATTATGAGAAAATAAAATCTTTATTTTCTACACCGATTTATATGTGTGATTTAACATCATACAGGAGATATTTGGAAAGATCAAGAAAAGAATTGAGCCAAAAGAAGAACACGAGAAGAGGATAGTCTTAGAAACAATTGTGAGTCTTTTACCACGTGAAAGGAATGCAACGTCGGTTAGCTTTCTTTCAATGCTGTTACGAGCTGCAACATACCTTGAAACAACTATGGCATGTAGACTAGATTTGGAGAAACGAATTGGAAAGCAGCTCGCACAGGCGGTTTTGGATGATATATTAATTCCTTGTTATCATTTTGATGGAGATACATTATTTGATGTGGATACTGTGCAGCGAGTGATGATGAATTATCTTGAGTATGAATTAGAAGGTCCTCATGATGATGAGTATGTTTCTTCGCCTCAAAGTGACATGGAAAAAGTTGGGAAGCTTATGGAGAGTTATCTTGCCGAAATAGCTTCTGATCGTAACTTGTTGGTGGTGAAATTTATTACAGTTGCTGAACATATCCCGGAGCAAGCAAAGTTATCTGAGGATGGAATGTACAGAGCCATTGATATTTACTTGAAGGTATGTCTTTTTTCTTTTCTTCCTATGATCAACAATCTCTCACACACAGTAATCATAGAGGTGGCGATTTAGACTCATTAACTCATGAATGGGTCAATTTAGGATATGTTTTATCTCTCAAAGGTCAAATGGATATGATTAACATTTGCTAAAAAGGAACAAATCATGCTGGTTGAACGAGTAGTTCAAACAGGTCTAAATTCACAAAAAATGTGTATAGAATGCTTCAAACATCCTAAATTGTGGTATCAAAGAACTAGAATCACTGTATTTAATAATTTAATTAGTCGTATTGACACAATAATCTATAAAAAAATCAGACATGAGGTGTTTTCAGGTCAACCTGCCATTTGACCCGTTTGATAATTACCTGTTTTGACATGTTACCCAACCCGTAACAGTTTACAAGAAACAAACATGTAAATACATTCAGATATAAATCCTACGCCAATACATTGCTTTCCAGCCTTTCCTCAAGCGTTGACTCATTTCCACTCCTCGTCGTGATCCTCTTGTAGTCTTGTGCGTTACCGCTGCCACAAACATCTTCTGGCTCTTAAACAAAAAATCTTCACCAACTTTGCTCGTTTTCTTTGACAATGACTTTCACTGCTGTAATTTAACCAAAATTCTTCAAATTCATGGTTTCCACTAAATGTGCTGAATTCTTTCATGCCTTTTGTATAACACATCCATTTCCCATTCTATTGAATCATTCTAATATATCCAGTCAAAACATTTCAACTCGGACCATCATAATTATCCATTAGCAACATCTTACTGAGACAAGTCATCCATGACTTAGTTCTTCCGCATGCTTGACTTTCACAATCAAGTCCATTTCATCTTCCTAGGTCATTGCTTCTGCTCATTCAACATTGATTTTACGATTCCTTTTGTAATCTGAGGTCTCTTCTTACTACACATTGTCATGGAATAGGGTAATATGATTGTGTCATGAATTCTTGCTAATATAACCATACTTAAAGAGAGGGATATAATCACTTATCATCCCTTGTGAAAATTTTTGATTCTTATATCATGTGAGGTTCATGTGATGCATATAATGAAGAAGGTTGGCAACGGTTATCAAAAAAGATATCAGCTGAAGAATGGATATTAGAACAAAAAAGTTCCATCCCAATTATCATATTAACATTTGCCCAAATGGTCCAGACTGGGTGGGTTTACAACTCTATGCCCAACTCTTGGAGATCCATACGGCTAGGATGT
Organism: Tanacetum coccineum; assembly: GCA_026074375.1. NCBI lineage: Eukaryota > Viridiplantae > Streptophyta > Magnoliopsida > Asterales > Asteraceae > Tanacetum > Tanacetum coccineum. Next base: position 74,859 of record BQNB010012401.1, read on the forward strand.
ATAACTACACACCACGACCGAAAATATTGAGTAATAATCTGAGTTGAAAAATATGAACATAGTATTGATGTCATTGACCCAGTTGTCTATTAACAGACAATGGCTATGGTTTTCTTATAATATGTGAACTCATAGAGTCATTAGTAGTACTCATATGGATGGAAAATAGCCCTTTACAAGAAGATACGTAACTAGCAGCCGATAGGATATAAAAGGTTACGTAATTGATTTTTTACATAGCTTGGATACATGAAGTTGTACTAGTTTAACAGTCCAGATTAGACTCTGCATGCAAAACAGATTTTTTTTGGGTCCATGGTTTCCGACATATATGCATCTCATAATTCAAGTTAAATTGTGTGTCCAACAATTAACGATCATTTTATAGGCTCATCCAACGTTAAGTGATACGGAAAGGAAGAAAGTTTGCAGCTTGATGGATTGTCAAAAGCTTTCACGTGAAGCTTGTGCGCACGCAGCCAAAAATGACCGCCTTCCTGTACAAACTGTAGTTCAAGTTCTTTACCATGAACAACAACGTTTAAGAGACAACTTGGATGGTGGCCTGATAGCAGTCGAACCAACCACCAACAACAACCAACCATTAAACGATGAGCTCTCACGCTTGAAAAAAGAAAACCAAGACCTCAAATTTGAGATTCTTAAGATGAAAATGAGATTGAAAGAAGTGGAAAGATCATCTGGTGATAAATCTGCAGTCAGCAGCCCTGCTTCCACACATTCTGCTGCTAAACCACCACTGCCCCGAAAATCTTTTATAAATTCTGTCACGAAAAAGCTTGGGAAAATTACACCATTTTTTCGTGCTGATGGAATTTTACCTTCGAGCACAAGAGGCCGGAATAAGCCAGCTAAAGATAGAAGACATTCCGTATCTTGATCTGTATACTCGCAAGACGACTACTAGCATCCGTAATTATAATCTTTAAGCTCAATTCAATGCCTTCAGTATATATATATTTGTGTGATATTTATGTAAAGTTTTTATGTATATCATTATATCTATAATTGTATAAGTTATATGGATGTAACATTTATAAATAATCTGCTAGAATTGACCATCTGTTGATTCATGAACTCATTAAGTGTTACCATTACCTCATTTTTTATGCAACATATATGCTTAAAGTTTAGCTCATGTATAGAAGATGAACTTAAGAAAATTTGCAGGTAGGCCCACTTGGCATTTTTTAATTGTGTTTGCATAGAATGTTGCATTGCAGAACAGCAGTAGCTGCAGTTAACTAAAGGAATTAAACAACTGAGAACTGAAATGTGAAATGATGATAGTAAGAGGGGTTTGTGGAGGTATAAGTTTGAAATGATTGGCAGCTTTTCAAATAGAATATATATTTTTACAAAAGATAAAATAAAGTTATGTGTGAAAGCAAAAACATGAGGGACAAACTAGTAGTGGCGCATGCCTATCTAACAACTTGATCATCATTTCATTTCATTAAAAAAAAAACCAAAGCTGTGATTCTAAAAGAGGTGTTTAAAGGTGTTGTAAATAGTGATGCAAATGACTTGAGATTGTATCAAGTGGTTCGAGTTTGAGCTAGCTCAACTCGGATGAGTCAAACTTTAATTTTATGACGACGAGCTTAACTCGGCTGAGTCAAGTATATATGAGTTCAAGCCCGAGCTCCAAAAATGAGCTCAAAGTATCTAAAAAGTCGACCCAATGCTTTTCATTGCTAAGGCCGAATTCTTTTTGAGATTGATTTATTATACATTTTTAAGTATACATTTCATCATGCAAAAAGATGTTAAACATTTCAAGTGTTTATGTAAAATTACTAACTATTCCTTAATTAGAGTATTTGTTTGGAACTGAGTATCAAATATTAGTCCGTGGATATTGTCTATACACCATAACCACTCTAGATGCCAAATTAGAAATATAGTAATTTTATGTGTTTCTTTTTATAAATGTTTGATTCAAATTATTGTATCTACCGTATGATTTAGTCCCAAGAAAATATCAATACAATAGTATCATGAACAGGTGTGTCACTGATATGGAAGGGGAATCTAGTGGTGATTTAGTGGCAGACAAAATATGAGAACAACTCTCCCTAATGTTGGAGATAGTGATATAAATAATAGTAATAAATAATGAGCCACTTGGTTGGTGAAATTTCAAGAATATTAGGTATTAGCTGGGTAAGCTTATCATCTAACTTATATTAACATGGTGTCCTTAATTATTAATGCTAAGTTCATATTTAATAACACTTTTAAAAACATCACATTTTTAAGATTGAGTTTCTTTAAAATTCATATAAATTTTACCGGTAAAATTCTATCATAAACATAACAGTAAAGCTTACGACCCATATTAGTGTACTTTTTCTTTTTTGAGAAAACTCAACTGGTTCCACATTTTTAAGTTTGCAAATGAACACTAATATGTTTGACTTTATAGTTAAAAGTATGTGTACATTGAAAGAGTAGTTTTAAGGAAAAGGAACAAACTACTTTATGCCAATTGTTTTCCCTAAGATATAGTTTAGGATGTTTTAAATTATGAATTATATGATGTAAGATATTCCATACACTGATTTTAAAATTCACCCAATCAATGAATGTGTACTTGGAAAGATGCCATATTTATTTGTCCCTGGATATGGTTCTTCCCCCCTTGCCTTGCAATTTTAGGTACTTGAAAAGCAATCTAATAAGAAACTCCCAAACATGTCTCCATGCTTTAAAAAACTAAGATTAATAATTGACTTAAACCTTTTTTTTTCTTTCTATTTTCTCCCTGGCAAAACACATGGAAGATGATGTCTTCTTAAACATGAAACATTAGGTGTTGACCATCTTACCCGTATATATGGAAATTCATTTAATTACAAGCGCTTGTTACACACTAAATTATAGTTTAGATATGAGACGACCTTAACATGACATGCGAAATCCACTGGACAAATCGTTCGAGATATAAAGATTTTGAATTACATAGATCCACAAGCTAGCTTTGTATAAAAGATAACAGCGTGCAAAAATCTAACAAAAAATTTACTTGCTAGAATAGACGTGACCTTTTGGCAACTTATTGATTCCACTTATCCATATTGCTGACATATTTTGTGTACTTGTGTTCTATCATAAGATATGGTTCTAGGAGTAGGGACCCACCTCACCATGGACTACATCATCCATTTTACCATCACACTGACAAAATAATCTGTTATTGATAAGGCATGCCATGTTATGGGCCTTTATCACCATACATCATAAAAAGAGACTCAGTTACAAAAAAAGCCACTTTTTATCAAAGATATGAAATGGGGTTTTTATACAAAGGAAGAGAGACAAGCATCATTGCAAGATGCCAAATTGGCCAATTTACAAGAGTCAATTAACTTAAGTACAAGTTATTGTAACATGAGATAGAAAGAAAAAAAGGATTTACCTTTTAAAATGCTAAATTCAACTCATTGAAATGAAGAAAAGAAAAGAAAAAACTAAAGTTTCACACAAACAAACAATGAGTTCATAAGTAGAAAATTAAAACCCTAAAAAAGATCTTGAAATTAATATAGTACCAAACATTTTCTTGAATATCTTTTTGTTCTAATTTAATATCAAGTCATGTTTAAACTTAGAGCTTGATACATCCATGGTTGCTGTTTGAGTGATCTATCTGAAGATGAACTATTGTTTATTCTGTTACCACTCAAAAAACTTGAATTATCTCTTGTGATTCTTTCTACTCTCTTTATATGACTCGACCCCGTTGAGGATGATGAAAAACTCGCCATGGAGTCTGAAGATTCGGGCTTATTTGTCGTGCTCCTTTTTCGGTTAAAACTTGTAGGAGCTAAAGTGAGCTCAATTACGCACTCGTCTTCCTCAGTTTCTTGGTTGTCTAATGTGTCTTTGGTTGGTGCAGGCTGTTCCAAATCAAACTTATTCTTTTGATGTTGGTAATTATTGAAGCATATATTTTCTTCAAGGCTATGTGTGCTTCTTTGCATGTTCTTCATCAACATCTTCTGGACTTGATATAATCTATGAAGTTCATATACCTTAAACAAAAAACAAAAAAATCAGTACCCTTTTTTGATAAACACAAAACTAACTAACTAAATATTACATTTTGACACATACAAATATATAGATATATATAGGCATGTACCTGTTCTTTGAAGGTTTGTTCATGCTTTAACATGGCCATCTTCATGCATTCTTTATCATAAGGCTGAACAAACTTGTCCATTATTTCTCTTACCCAATCTTTAATCGAAACTAAGAACGAAAATTGAATTCCGTGTTGCTAATAATTCAATCTGCTACAAACATAAATATATAAAGATTAGAAATTGCATGACTCCAATGTAACACAAAAAGTTAAAAAAGAATTGAA
>BQNB010012402.1:0-34540 GCA_026074375.1 Tanacetum coccineum
AATTCCTTCTTCTTGGGTATAACCTTGTGCAACCAGTCTTGCTTTATTTCTAACTACAATTCCTCTCTCATCTTTCTTGTTTTTATACATCCACTTAGTTTCAATAGCCCTCTTGCCTTTTGGAAGATCTATCAGAGTCCAAACCTTTTGAAGTTTAAATTATAGAAGCTCCTTTTGCATTGCATCTATCCAGCTTTGATCTGTCAAAGCTTGAATCACCTTCTTGGGTCCTATTTATGAGAGAAAACAGGCAAATAGATAGTTTTGATAATCTTTGTGATTTGTTCTCCTCTCTAATGATTTGGTCTTTAGGATGATCCTTGTGAATTCTGGTTGTGGGAATAGGACTGACATTCATGGTGGTTTCCAAGTTGTTAAGGTCAGCCTCAGCACCCACATCTTCATTATCATATGCACCACTAAAGATAACAGTATTTAGAAGATTAGCAGTATCCTCCAAATCAGGCATAATAGGATCAGTAGGAAGATCATCAGCATTAGTAAAACTTTGCTCAGCAGTACTAACAGATGGACTAACAGTACTATCTCTGTTAGTGCTGTTAGAATAACCTTCCTTTTGTTGAACAAGTAAATTATCTAATGTAGCTTTGAAATCTTGTACATTTTGGTAATCTTCTTTATTTGAAGCTCTTCCTTCCTTCTCTTGACCATTTCTTTCACCCTCATTTGCTGGTTTTTCATTAGTCTTTTTACCATCATCATCAGCAACTGCATCCTCTAAGCTCTTTGGACTATTGTAAAGTATAGGTAGCAGAATATATTGTTGAGTATTATCCTTGATACCTGCATTCTTATTAGTTTGATTCCCTGCAGTAACTGGCTCATAATTCATAGAGTTTATTAGTAAATTAATATCAAAGAGCCAATCTGGTCCACTCCCTACAACATTAGGTTTGTTTTCAAGAAAGGTTATGTGCAGGTTTTCCTCTACCCTCCTAGTTCTAGTGTTAAATACCTTAAAAGCCTTGCTATTTATAAAGTATACAACAAAGAACCCCTCATCAGCCTTCCCATCAAATTTTCCTAGGGAATCTAAGGTATTAAGAATAGTCACAGGACACCCAAAAGGTCTCATAAAACTTATACTAGGTGTTCTACCATGTAATAGTTCATAGTGTCTGTTGTGGAGGCTTGGTTACCTAAAACCTTATTCTAAACATATCAAGCCTAGTATCTAATTGCCTGCAGATAAATGTAGTAGGTATTAATGAATCTGCTAGCATAGTCCTAGCTGCCTTTATTAGTGTCCTATTCTTTCTTTCAGCAACTCTATTTTGTGTGGTGTTTGGCAAACACTAAACTGGCCTTCTTAATCCCATTCATCACACAGAATTGATCATGTCATTATTCTTAAACTTCAGTTCTATTGTCAATCTGATGATTTTATCCTTATGATTTATTGGGTTTTCTTTGCCAGTAATAAAGTTTGTAAAGGATCCCACTAGTCTTATCCTTAGTGGACAAAAAGAAAACCTAACTAAACCTACTATAGTCATCAGTGACAACAAGGAAATATGTCTTGTGATTGATACTTCTTACAGATGTTGACCCAAATAAGTCTATATGCAACATTTGTAAGGGTTGGCTGATAGAGCTTACAAGCTTGGTCTTACAAGAAGCTTTGTGTTGCTTTCCCTTTTGATAAGCAACACAAGTATGGTTATTTTCCAAGAGCTTTGAAGGCAAACCTCTAACAAGGTTTACCCTCACAAGTTTGTTCATAGTTTTAAAGTTTATATGACCAAGCCTCCTATGCCATAAATTAGACTCATCTATTTTAGCCTTTGCAAATAAACAAGTCAAACTTCCTAAAGGAACAAATTTTCTTTAGTCAAAACTTTACATGTTGTTCAATCTTGGGAACTTTAAGCAGACTTGACTTTCATTCAAGTAGCCTTAAAGTCAGGAGATAGAACAAGACATTCCGTCTCAGTTGAAAAGAACTTGTTTTTCTTGTCACACATTTTGACGACAGAGAAAAGGTTAACTTAAGTTCCTTTACAAAGTATACATCTTCAAAGTCTAATTTCCCAGTCCTAATTTTACCTTTTCCAATAATTTTACCTCCTTTAGGACTTCCTGCAAATGTAACAAATCCACCATCAACCTTTTGATAATCTGTAAGAAAGGACTTGTTTCCTGTCATATGCCTGGAGCATCCACTGTCAAAAATCCCTTGATCCTGTAAAGTATATTGTGGATTACCCTGCACTCAAAATAAGAGAATTAGTTTCTCTTGGGGACCCAAGCCATTACTGACTTGAGTTTGCCTTGTAGATCAACATAGTCAAATCTTTTAAACATGTATGATCCACTGTCTTTGGAGGTATGGTCAATAACATTTCCTGTTGGTCTCCAAATCCAGCATGCTGAGGACTTAACAACATTTTCCCCATTTCCCATAGCAGCACTAACTACTGCTTTTGGCCCAGCAGTAGTTACATTGTTAACTCTAGCAGTTTTAACTTTTTCATTAAGATTATTGGTTTTAGCTGCTGATTTTTGGTTAAAAGCCCTTCTTACTGGTGAATGTGCTTTAAAATAGGAATATTTTTTAGGTAATGCATCATTTACTTTTGATTTAGGGGCAGCAATATTAACAGGCCTAGCAGTACTTATTGATGCTGCTGCTCTTGGAGAGCTTTGAATAGCAGCATTAATGGTACTTGTCCTAACTTTATTACAACTTATGTTGGAACAAAATTCCTTTTAGGATGTGGGTGAGTAAATTTATTTTGGTGGTTCACCCTCTGAGCATTGTTCCATACTGGTCTAATTTCCCTTTGACCGGTAACCCTTCCCTTATTATTCAACACTGGTTTTTTTAATTTTCTTGTCATGAAAATCACAGTCTTTGATTAAATGGTTAAACTCCCACATACAAAACAAGCTTTCTTTATAAACTCAAAACCATTTCCTAGTTTCTGAGTCATAATTCCATTCCAGTTTCTTCTATTATCCCTAGGATTTGAGTTTCTATGATACTCTTCTTGCCTATGTGTGTTTTCCTTATTAACAGATTTCACATTCTCATCAGATTTGACAAAATTGATTTTAGTAAACTTTGGTTTTGTCTGATCAGGTTTAGGTCTAAACACACTATCATTATCACTATCAGTGTCCCAATCTTCAATGATAGGAGCACTAGGCCTAACAGTTTTAGGCTTTTCTAAACTATCCTTACTGGTTTTAGATGCAATAGTAATAGTTTCACTTACTTTAGCCTTATAGACAGAATCATCTAACCCAGCAAAGGATAAGTCAGGTCTTGAGGGCATGTAGTTCCCAGTGTAGGGAGGGGGAACTGCATGAAACCCTTTACCTGTTTTGAATCTATCATTTACTAGACTATCATCCACATCACTTTCTTTACTGTTAAACACACTATTTAACCTCTTTCACTCTCATTCATTTAACTATCATAACCAAGACCAGCTTTGTCTTTAGTACTTATTTGACTATTTATCAGTTTAGTTAGATTCTTTGATGATTCTTCAAATTTTTCTAGTTTAAGTTTCAAATCATCTTTCTCTTTTAAAGCTTCTTCTAACTGATTTTAAGGTCTTTGATAGAGATATCTTTCACTTGGACATCATACTTTAAAAATGCAATATCTTCTTCATAAACAACTTCATTCTTTTCATGAACATCTATCCTAGCTTCTAATGATTCTAATCCTATTTGATAACCTATAATTTTTAGATTAGATTTATTAAGAGCATCACGCTGTTGATCATACTATTTTGAAGAGTTTCATATGATTTTAAGCAATCTTTACAGCAAGTATGTACCTCATAGTCTAAACTTGTTGAACTTGATGAGCCTTAGAATGTATAGGCCATTAGAGGAAAGTTTGTGAGTCCTTCTTTAGCCTAAAAGCTCCAATTCATTAACCACCTTATCCATCTTGAACAACAAGGCATGTGTGGATTTCTTACTGGTGATCCTTTTTGGAGCATCTCTATTTTCTATTCCTGATTCCTTGTGCATGCATTCTCTAGCAAAGTGACATCTCCTATGGCAGTTGTAACATTCAACCTTTGTCTTATCAAAGCCAACAATTTCTTTGCCATTAAAATTTAGATTCCTTCCTGTCTTCTTTAAGAATCTCTTCACCCTCATAGTAAGCATGGCCACCTGCCATTTAAGATCCATCTCTTCAAGATCATCAATATCATTTGGCGTCGTGTATAGACGCTTTATTAGTCACATAGCTGCTCTCGACTATATAGATTAGCGCGTAGTTCAAGAAAGATATGGAACTGAACATGACGGGATCGCTTAGTTTCAATCATAGAGCTTGACGTGAGATGCTAAGCACGCGGGATCAAATAGGCTTCTTTTCGTCTTACTCATAAAATGCTGTATGTTGTAGCAGTTTGTTTGTGTAGAGACAAATGTCTTTCCTTAGTTGCAAGCTCGTTATTCTAAACCGCACTCATCAAGTCGCGGCTGACTGCGAGGTGTTGATGTGTGACTAGAGTGAATACATACACTCACAGGAGTCCATCGCATCCTCGAGTGTTATGAGACTCCGCGCGCTCCCTGAGACGTGTATCTGCCATTTAATCCGTCAAGCTGTCGTCATACACCTCCCTCAATCGCGGAGCTCCTCTCCCCCCTGTACAATCATTCACCCCTCACCATGGTCATAGTGTCTAAATCAGATTTGTTTCTTCATGATTAAGGCAATATTGTTCCAAGCTGATGGTAGACTTCTCAGCAACTTCAGATTTGCATCTTCCTGAGAGATAACTTCACCATGAATTTCCAATTGGCTGATGAGTTTCTAAAACCTATCATAGGTTTTATCCAGTCCTTCAGATCTTGATGCAGTAAAATTCTCATATTGCTGCTTCAGAATGGTTTTCTGCATTTTCTTTGATTCTTTGTTGCCTCCAAACCTGGTCTTGATTGCTTCCCATAAGGTCTTTGCATCCTTGATTCCATGAAACTTCAATAGGTGCTCATCAGGAATGGCCAACAACAGAGTGCTTTTTGCTTTCAATTCATTCTTTCTTGCCAGCTTTTGTTCTGCAGTTTTAGGAGGAATGGGACCTTCAGCACTAGCTGATGCAACAGCAGGTGCATCACCATTCACAATAACCTCCCAAAGAGCATAATCAGTGTGAGTAAGATATTGCTCCATTCTCATGCTCCATAGATCATAGTCTCCTGTTTTGAGTATAGGAAGTTTTAGTGCAGACACTGTTTGGGTAGTTTCTGACTGTGATTCCATCTTCTCTTTGATTATGAGATCTTGTGTAGATATAGTGTTCTTCTTATTCAGAGTTTCTCAACAAGCTCTGATACCACTTGTTGATCCCTTCTTGACAGATCTTACTTAGCTTGTTAAAGCTTAGTTATATTGGATAAATCCAAGACAACTATAGTAGAAACTAAGATTGAGAATATCACAAACTATGCAGAATCTAGTTTGCAATACTAAGAAGAACAATGAAACAGTAAAACAAGATCTTTACTAAACTTTCAATATATTGAATACTATTTTGAATTACAAAATAGCTATGAATACTAACTATGATTGCTATGCAAACTATGAATACTAATATGAAAACTGATGTGAAAACTAATATCTAGATCTATGCCTTAGGGTTCCTTTTATACACCAAGGAAACCCTAATGGGCTTACAAAATGCGTCAAGTGATCAATGCATATCTATTCCTAATATATCTCATGCATATCACTTTAGCAGTACTAACTATTTATACCAATAGTACTAACTACATAACTAACAATATTAATTAACTGGCAGTACTAACACTTTGTATTGGCAGTACTAACACTTTGTATTGGCAGTACTAACTATTACATGAGCAGTACTAATGACTTAAACTATTTCTTCTAATCTTTAGCAGTAATAGTTTCTTTAATCAGCAATATTAACTTGAGACGCCTTTATTCCTAACATCTAACAATTTTAGAAGTAAAATTTTAAAATGCCAATTAACCTGTAAACTATTCAACCCCCTTTCTCGTTTCCATAAAGTTGTTGGTTCTGTTGTGTTCAATCTGCATAAAAGTATTAATTCTCAAAATCAAAATGGTGCTAGTCTTGCTGAATACTATAATAGTTTTAACTCTCTTTAGAAGCAGTTTGATGCTATGATCACTTTGCCTCCTTGTACTTGTGATGCTGCTAATTAGTTTAAATAACACAATCAAGTGATATAGTTGATGCAGTTTCTTATGGGTTTAGATGAGAGTTATTTAGCAATAAGAAGTAACATTCTTACTATGGAATCTTTACCACTAGTAGAGGCAGCTTTTGCAGTTGTTAGTGGTGAAGAATCTCACAGGAATGCTACTTTTGTTTGGACCGCTAAACTTCCTACAACTGCCTTTGTAGCTAAATCTTTTGAAAATATGAGGAGGTTTAATAATAATAACAACAATTTAACAGAGGATCAAGTTCAAATTCTAATACTTATAATAGGGGTCCTAATCCTAATTTTAAGTGTGTTAACTGTAATAAAGTTGACCATACTATCGATAGATGTTTTAAACTTGTTGGTAATCCTGCTGATTATGTTAAAAAGAACTTTAATGCTAATACTAGACTTGTTTCTAGTAATAATTCTTTTGCTGATGTTCATTCTAATAATGCTTTTAGTAGTAATGATACTACCAACAAATCTCATGTCTCTACGTCTAATGAACAACTCTTTAGACTTATGAGCCTTCTAAATGATATTGGTGTTTTTACTGCTAATGCCAATATGCCATGTAAACACTTTAAAAATAACATAGGAACTTTCTGTAATGGCAGTGTCAAATTTTACTTAAATTTAAGAAGGTATTTTAATGGGAACACTAATTTTCTAATTGGGAATATCAATGTAGGATGGATTGTTAATTCAGGTGAAAATCAACATATGGCTATTCATGCAAAATTCTTAATAAATATTATGGATATTTCTAATCTTGGTCTCACTGTTTGTCACCCAAATGGAACTCAAGATTTAATAACTAAAATTGGTGATTTAAAAATCAATAATGATATTACTTTATATGATGTTCTTGTTGTTCTAGAATATATTGTCAGTCTTTTATCTGTTCATATGATTGCTAGACATAGTATGTTGTTTGTTGGTTTTAATGAGTGTAAATGTTATATTCAGGATTTAAAGCAAATAGGATTATGGGGATTGGTAACCCCACCAACCAAACGGGCCCTAAGATGTTGTCTGATATTAAAGATAGATATCATGGACATAGTGATGCAATCCACAACCCTCCCTAGCCACTCAAAGTCTCTCAAAAGACACTTGTTTCATTTCTTACGGAGATGAAACACATTTCTATCAACTCTCTCACTTCGAGTTAGTTGGTATTGAAAAGGTGGGAGTCTGATCCAGCCTTCGATTACTAAAACCAAAATGCAATATCGAGTCTAAAGCCAATAAGAGATCATCCATAAACTCATTAACGATACTAATCGCAAAATATACTTGTTATTCATACACTATGAAAACAAGAAATATCGTAAGATTTCTATGCATTATCCTTGTGATATTGCCATAACATTAGAGTGATACTTAGGTATCACATTGACCATAGAAATCCTTCTAGAGCCAACATTAAACAAGCTATGCGATAGGTGACTTATGAGATCCTATATGGATCAAACTTGTGACACTAGATATTGATTTAGTCTAGACTAAGAATTGACGCTCAATCATGAGATAGTAACTCACAGAAATTCACTCTATCGTATAGTCTGCTATGAGATGCCTCCAGAAATGGATAATGGCTAGTAACAGTTGTACACAACATTGTCAGAGTATCTTTGAAAATCTACTTGTCACAAACAAGTATTATTTATTACTGATAACGAGAGACCATGTTATTCCAACCATATTCGATAAAGTGACAAAGTCACTTTCGTCTATATCTGGTGATTATCACTAACATAAACTTGCAAGTATTCCTGATGGTGGCAACAGCTGGCCCAAGATGAGTTAGATTCATAGCCACGTGCCTATAACCCAGCGAACATATGTAAATTCATTATGGTAGGTCAAGTACATATTTAAAGACTCTGATCCGGCTACTCAAACCCAGACCAGCATGTCTTCCTTGAATTTCTACAAAGTGGTAATAGTTAAGAATTTCATAGAATTTCAAGAAAGATGATAATACATTAGCTTGTCAAGATGAAGAATAGTATGAGCATATGGTTGGATCTGAAAAGGTATCAAGATCACAAGAAGGACAAAAGAACACCAAGATAGAATGAAAAGAAGGAAATTATGTTCAATGGCTTGATAGAGATTAGCCATGCTTAAGAATCCTCAGGAATCACAGGGGGGGGGTAGGGGCGGGAGGGCGGGGGGGATAAGAGTAAACACACCACTATACTAGTGGGAGTAGGGGGGGAGGTGTGGGGGTTATGGGGGTGGTGGGGTGTGGGAAGGGTGGGGTTGGCGTTTGGCATAGCATAAGGTCTAAGATGCTCTATTGGTTGAGACACTAGGGGACAGAACAGAATTGCACAGTCCTAAAGTCAAATCAATCCAGGTCTGAGCAAATTTTTCGTTCAATTTTTCACTTCTTTGTAACAACAATAGATAGAGATGAGATAAGTTAATTGAGCAGATCAGACTTAAGTACTGCAGAGATGGGGTCTCGTTCTGTCGAGAGCGAATTGTATAATATACCGTTAGCATCAGTAGTAGCATTAGTGTGTCAATTATATTCAGGTTACACATTGCGAGTTTCGTAAAATCATTCTCTATCCATCATGAATCGGGGCCAGGTGTGACGCGCTGGGGCGCAGACAAAACACACACACGACACACCGGCCGAATCACACATCATACGGTCTCAACACAACTCACACACACAAACTACAACACAAAAATTACTTATCATATTCATCTTCTCTCGTATATGTACAAAAAGGATCACATAACAACACAACAGACGTGGAGTGATACATTAAGGCATATACTATGTCTATGTTCTCGCATGATGCATAGATGAGCGGAAGACGAGGCATATCTGTTTTAGAGTCGAGTATTCTGATTTGCTAGTGTATAGAGTGGATATGTATAGAGTATGTACACATTGGTACATATCACTGATGTGGTTATGGAAGAGATTGAGTTTACATATTGACGTACTGGATGATGAGGATTGGATTGGATTGTTGGGATATGTGGTTATTATATCTATGAGTAGGAGGGGTGGTAAAGTTTCAGGTTGACACACGTATAGAGTCTACCTGTGTGCAGGAGAAGTCAGGTTTACGGTAGGGGTTGGGACTAGGGGTGGATTCAGAGTGGTTCGATACTGATTGTCTTATGATGGCGTGGAGTATCAAGTGCGGGGTGAGATCTATATTAGACATTAATTAATTGACTATGTGGACATTGTTTTTGGTGTGGTGGAGATGTGCAGTCTATATTATAGCTGTAGTTTGTGGAGTTTTTTGTAGTAGGGGGATTATGTTTGTTATTATGTAATGTTTTTATATTACATATGTATATATGGATTATTTGTGACGATGTTAGTTGCGTGGTGGGTTTGACGAAGGAAAAATAGCATGTTTGTAGAGATAGATGCTGGTTCAAGACCTATGAGTCACTGAATGATGGATCTATTCTTCACATGGGAAATGAGTCAACAACCCTGGTGCATGGACGTGGTTGTGTATATCTTAGATTTAGTTCTGGAAAAACTGTTTCCTTGTTTAATGTTTTGCATGTTCCTAATATTTGGAAAAATTTAGTTTCAAGTAGTATTTTGAATAATTGTGGTTATAAACAAATGATTGAATCTAATAAATTTGTTCTATTCGAACATGATATGTTTATTGGTTTTGGTTATTTGAGTAATCAAATGTTCGAGCTTAATATTGTTAATGATAATATTGGTCCAGCCTTTATGTCAACCTTTAAACTGAATAATTTAATCCTAAGGCATGCTAGACTAGGCCATGTCCATTATAAAAGGATGCAAGATATGTCTACGGATGGGTTAATCCTAGCTTTTGACATGGACACTGAAAAGTGTAAGACTTGCATGTTGACCAAAATAACTTAGAAACCATTTCGAAATATAAAACGTGAAACTAATGTTTTAGAGCTGGCCAACAGTGATTTATGTGATTTGCATGCTACTCTCTCATTAGGTAATAAGAAATACTTTGTGACATTTATTGATGATTCTTCAATGTTTTACTATGTTTATTTATTACATTCTAAGGATGAAGCATTAGATAAATTCAAAGTATTCAAAACTGTGAATTACAAAAAGGGTCCCTGATCAAAAGATTCAGGACTGATAGGGGAGGTGAGTACATCAATTATTTTATTTTCTGTATGTTGGTGTTATCCATGAAACGACTGCTTCTTATACTCCACAACAAATTGGTATATCTGAAAGGAAAAATAGAGCACTGAAAGAAATAGTTAATTCCATGTTGACTCAGGATTGTGTCAAGGGTTTTGGGATGAAGTTATGTTAACAGCTTGCTATTTATTAAATATGGTTCCCAACAAAAGGAACAGGATAACCCCTTATTAATTCTGGACTAAAAGAAAACCAAACCTGAATTACCTCAGGGTTTAGAGTTGTAGGGCAGTTGTAAGACTCCATGATCTAAAGCTAAAAACTTTGAGGTAAAAGAGGCATTGAATGAATCTTTGTTGGATATGTTAAGTGTTCCAAGGCTTCTAGGTTCTATGTTATTGAACCTAATGAATCAGTTTTAATTAACTTAATAAATGAATCAAGGGATGTTATCTTTGATGAGAATAGATTCTCATCAGTCCCTTAACAACCCCTCGGGGGGGGGGGGGGGGGGGGGGGGGGGGGGGGGGGGGGGGGTGGTGGTTTAGACCAATCAAAGTCCCTTGATAAATAGAACTGAATACATTAGTGGTTTAGTAGTCCCTGAAAAGGTCATTGAAGACGTTGTGGTTCAACAACCTGAACCTGAGCTTAGAAAAGAAAAAGAATAGGACTCCAAAGAACTTTGAACCTAAATTTTATACGTAATTGAAGGAACAAGGGACGAGGTCTCTAACCAACACTCCTATTGCTTTAATGTTGAGGATAGCCCCAAGATATTTGATAAAGCAATAAAGTCTCAGGATGTTGCTTTCTGGAAAGAATCAATTAATGATGAGATGGATTCCATCGTGGGCAACAACACTTGGGTGTTGGATGATTTACCTCTAGGTTAGAAACCTCTTGGTTTCAAATGGATTTTCAAAAGAAAAATGAATGTAGATGGAACTATTGAAAATTCAAGGCAAGACTGGTCATTCAGAGCTTTAAACAAAAGTCATGGATAGACTACTTTGATAATTATGATCCAGTGGCATGTACTAGTACCATAAAACTACAGATAGCTTTAGCATCAATTCACAGTCTGATTATTCATCAGATGGATGTGAAGTCATCAGTTTTGAATAGTAAACTAGAAGAGGAGGTTTATATGAACCAGCTTCAAGGCTTCATCATGCCTGGAAATAAAAACAAGGTGTGTAAACTGATTAAGTCTATATATGGACTGAAGCAGTCACTTAAGCAATGGTATCAAAAGTTTGATGAAGTGGTTTTGTCTAATGGTTATTAACTTAATCAAGCTGACAAATGTGTGTATAGCAAATTTGAGGAATCTAGTAAAGGAGGCATAATATGCCTATATGTTGATGAAATACTAATCTTTGGCACTAACAAAGTTCAGGTTGACATGACAAAGGAATTTTTTTCTTCAAAGTTCTCCAAAAAGGACATGGGGGAGGTTGATGTTATCCTTAGTATAAGGATTAAACATGAAAGTAATGGGATAGCAATTTCTTAGTCTTATTATATTGAGAAGGTACTAAATAAATTTAATTACTTTGATTGTACTCCAGTGAGTACTCTTATAGATACAAGTGAGAAGCTAATGGCCAATAATGGTCATGCTGTATCTTAACTTGAGTATTCTAGGGTGATTGGCTGTCTGATGTATGCCATGATTTGTACAAGGCCTTATATTGCTTTTTTTAGCCTCAAAATATTGAGTCAAATAAGGAAGCTTCAGTCTTTATTTATTAAACATTATAATAGGCTAGAAACGGGTATCGGGCTCGTTTATTAATTTAATATTGTACGTGTTGTAGGCTTAAGCCCAAAGGAACCTGAGCCCGGCCCAAGAAACCAAACCACACGCCCAATAAGCCTCACATAGACCGCCTTGTTGTAGGGTATAGCAATACCCCTCGTCCAACTGAGATTGGTGGTTTGGTTTATTTTGCATATTGTTACCTGTATAAGATCCATCCAAACACTCCCTTCTAATCTAATATTTCTTCTTTCTTCTTCCTTCTCTTTTCTATCATCTATTTCGTGTATATGTATTGAAGTGATCATGGTTTAGGTAAGATTACAATTAGTATCACACGCCTCGGGTGGATTTTGTGATTCGTGGTTTGTGTAGAGCTTATTTCGCATCTTTTTAGCTTATTTCGTAGCTTATTTTTGGCTTATTATTTTCTAAAAGTGCTTATTTGATAAAAAGTTTTAAACTTTTCATAAGAAAACATTAGCTAGCTTAATATAGAGTCTAGGTCATAGCTTATTTCATTTAAAGTAGCCTATTTTTTCATTGTTTTTATAGCTTTAAAGACACATGCTTATTTAGAGCTTATTACGTTTTTAAGCCTTATTTTAAAAAACCGGTTGTACTTTCGTGTTTAAAACTTATTTTTCAACAAAACTGCTTATTTTGAGAATTGTTAGAGCTTATTTCTAAAAGTGGCAGCGAATAAGCAACCTTATTTTTAGCGAAATACAAAAAAGAGAAATAAGCAAAAAGGCAAAATACGCGCAGGTGAAATAAGCAAAACAGCAAAATACGTAGAGGTGAAATAAGCAAAAATGCAAAATACGCACAGGCGAAATATACAAGCGAAATATGACAGATTTCAAAAGGGGCAAAATATGACATATTTTTTCAAAAATAGTGATGATATCACAAACCAAGTATTTCTATAAGAATCTAGAGAGAGAAAGAGAGTGGATGGCACTTTTAGAGAGAGAAAGAGAATAACATAAAATAGGAGTTCTTACAAATGACCAACACCCTCTCCATGGGATGGAGAGGGCTTATATAGTACCTCATATGGACAGTAAGACCATGGATAGTCCATGGACTTGGCCCGGTTAGCTTACACGTAACCAAACGATTGACTACGAGCTACAATATACTATTTTTTGTAGTGACTGAGTCTTTTCTCAATTCCTAACAATCTCCCCCTAAGGGAGATCACTCTAAATTACACAAAAACTTAAGCCTAACATTCTATGAATGTCTTCGGTCTTGCTCGTAGTCTTGATTCTTTTATCTTTTTCTTGTATCAATATGTAGTGAGCTTGATTTTGAGCTTGCTCCTACTTACATGATAAACTGTGATCTTGAGCTTCTTTAAGATCATCAGCCAAACATCATATCTTTGCATCATTTGGTAATCTTTGGCCTCCTTGTAATCTTGTGACCTTTGGACCAACATGCTCATACCATTCTTTATTTTGAAAGCTTGTATAATCATCTATCTTGAAAATATCTTTAAACTTTAAACACTTCGTAAGCTTATAAGGAAAGACGTGATAGACTCCAAAGTAGCGGAGTCGCTTTTAAAACATGTCTACGATCTAGCTTCATCATGTCCTTATTCATATATCGTCGTGCGGAATGAGCATATGGCTATAAATCTGACTCGTCTTGGACTAGCTGTTGCCACCATCGGGAATACCTTTGTCACACCCCGCCAAGGCGGAAACGCGAGGCGTAAACAAGAATGGATATCATCACAACACATGGTGTCTATATAGAGAATACTAAAATGAAAACTAAAGTAAAGCAAAGACACAAAGTGTCATAACAATACCCAAAACCTAATGGTGTCTTTATTAATGAGAAAGAGGTCTTGTCAATAAATGACATGCAAAAACATAATCCAAACAATTCATGCAAACGCATTTATTCAAACAGAAAGCATAAATAAACTCCAAGCATCCTACGGTCTCTTCTAGCCACCTCTATCTATCTTAGCACCATTAAGCTCACCTGAAAAATGATGCTTAAAACGTCAACATAAAGTTGAGCGAGAATCATAGGTTTACGACATACAACATAGTCCAGAAATAAACTTTCAATTAGCTGCTGCAATTACCAAACAATTCCATGGACAACAAAGTTAACAACAACACGGGAGAGAACGTGCACACGATCCACAATCATATCAACTACATAAGTGGCGCAACAGGCTTTCAATTAAAAATTTTACGCCTTTCAAGCAGTCCTTACACCGTCACACCTCGTTTTGCATATTTGGATCTACAATACCAAACATATCATACACTAGGTAGGCGTACCCATCCGACCCCATATCACAACACTGAGTAGGAGTACTCATCTGATCTAATATACATAATTACATCAAGCTTAAAAACATTTTAACACGACAACAAAACAAGCATCATTCTCACCCCAAAATAACATGAGAAAAAGGGCTATAAACAGCACCTTCTGCTTACGCTTTACCTTAAAACAGACATTCCAACAATAAAAGCTTCACAAAACAACTAGCACAAATCTAACCACAAAATAACTCCGTTTTACACGCTACGTAAGACTAGACAAGCGCTTAATGCACCTTGTAACAATCATATGATGGATTCTCAAGGGTTAATGTCTCATCATGGGTTACCCCAACACCATACCAAACCTTAACCGCTTCATTAACACATTACATTAGACAACTCCTTTTTAATCAAAACTGCAGAATTTTAGTGTGACTTTACGCACCTAAAACCCTTACTTAATGACTCTTATAATTCATACCAAAAATTGCACATGATCCCGTATGTGTTTACTAACTACCATGAGATTCCCAAGTATTAATTATATGTGTAACCATCTCAAATAAAATCAAACTTCAAAACAGTCCCAATTCGGATCTGTTTGCACACTAAAAAGTATGACCCTAATACCCATACTTAAACAACAAATCAGAGGCTAAAAATTCATGGAAGTTTAATAGACACATAGAAATTGACTTCTTTAAAAGGGCTAATCTGAATTCGAATTTTAATTAGGGGTTTACTCCCAGAAATCAAACCCAAATCTGACCCGTATTTACTGTTTTGACAACCGTATTTACTAATTTGATAACTTTTCTTGCAACCAGCGTTTGAATGACTTCCCGACCTCATAAACCTTCGAGGCTGGATGTTCTGAAAACTAGACTCTCTGAGCTACGTTATAGAATCTGGAAACTTGTCAAAAGCTTTTACCATAATTGAGATAATGACCGAACAACACAACCCTAATTCTGCTTTAATCAAGATCAACCTCTAACGCGAATTAAGTTTAACCAATTACATCCATAAGCATCTAATTAAACCCTAATCATTATAACATGATTAAACATCATTAATTTACTAATTTTAATAAACCCTAATTCCATCATATTAATTATTACATGAATTAATAATTAGAACACAATAAGAATTAATTAAAACTTACCTAGAAGCTTGAATTCGTTACAAAGCAAAAACCCTAAATTTTTTTCCTTCTTTTTCTCTCTTGTTCAACCGGTCACAATAGGGGGGGGGGAGGGTTAGGAATTTTGTTTTGTATTTATAGGCCACAATAAGAATCCTAGATAGATCCTAATTAGTATTTGATTCCTATTAAAACTCTTTTTTTTCCTCTTCCCTTTTCTTTTTCCAAAACCGGCCGAATCCCTCTTTTTTTTTATTTATTAATTAACTAATTACTTAATTATTAATATTACCTTAATTTTTAATAAAAATCTTAGCTTATTTGCACATACCTTTTTGCGTAAACGCAATTTACTATACTTTTCCAAAAATACTTTTCATTTCACAAATTCTAATACTTGTATTAACTTATGTTTTTATAAAAATCTTAGCTTGTCTTGGCATACCTTTTTCGCTTAAAACGTAATTTACTAGGACTTTTAAGAATAAAACTTTTCACTTCTTTTAACCCTACTTTCCTAAAATAGAAATTTCATTTCTTTCATATACCTTACTACATAGAACCTTTTCTCTTCCTATTATGACTAACCACAAAAATCGTATACGTTCTAATTAATTAACAATTAACGCGAAACAAGCTTCAATCACCAAAATCATTTCCTTGTCACCAAAGTGTACGAAATGAATTCCACAAAAATCAATACAAATCCAATCCCAATGAGACGATCAAGCTCAAATGGGTTTGATTATCCAATCTCACTTTATCACACACAAAAACATATAAACACGTATAAACACATATAACACATAACCCATACATATAGAACAGATATTTAGGTCAACACTACGGTTTGACTAACCGCTCAAGCCACGGTTGTCACAGTATCCCCACCTTGAGAAAATCTCGTCCCGAGATTTAACTACTCGAGGCATTAGCACTATCGACAAACAATTGAGGACACTTAGACCTCATTTGATCTTGCCGTTCCCATGTAAGCTCTGGACCACGCTTCGGGAATCCCACAAACTTCTCTAATGCTATCATACTATGCTTTTACTCATGACCTCTCGGTCCACAACATCAACGGTTCCTTGACAAAACAAAGAGTCTTGTCAACCTTAATCTTGACTAACTTCCACAATTCGAATCCAACTGCTAATGAATTTGCTTACCCCCGCAAGGGTGCAATTAGCAACACAACAACCCCAAACAAAAAGAAGCATCCCACTACATGAACCTCGCTCGTCATCGAGAAAACTCATCAAAACCCTTATGTTGTTGTAACAACGTGTTTTATATCTTAACCTCGCAACTCATCAAACAAGAACTGTCTTGAAATTAAGATATAAGATGTTACAATGCTCAACATATCTAAAGAATCCACGCAAATTCATGTTTACTCAAACTTTCAGCACCTCCCAATCCAATTTCCATTATTTAGCTCATAAGACAGAAATTCTCAACCAAACTATAGGCCCAATCCATCTAAGGATCTCAAATGGTCCTACATAACTCAGTTCTAACTTGTCTTTATTTCCAAACGTACTACACCTCTCCAAGGTGAGACCTTCAACCACCCATAACCTACCAGCATTAATTAAAAAGTTTCCCACTACTACCAAGCTAATTCTTACGACAATTTGGCTGCCTTAAGCCATTCCTGTATTACCACTATCTTGTTGGTTGTTTCTTGTACCACATTCGATTTCATTAAACTCCACTCTCTCCAGTTACGGTCATAAAAGGTAACCAACATTGCCTTTCTATACCATGCTTCAAAGAAGCACATCCATACTCGATGATAATCCTTACTTAGGGAAAAACTATCTCACGAAGTGAGTATTCTAATTACCTCTTGAAATTACCATACTTGTCCTATGCATAGTAGGAACGGGAGTGACTTAGTCAGTCCATTGACTACTACCCAACTCGCATGTATCCACTATCACACTTGGTTTTGTAAATTGACAACTATAACCTTTGTTATACTTTCCGATATCTACTTCGAGTACTTAGGTTGTAGCAACAATATTGAAGACCCTTGATACTCAACTTCCACTTCTAAATTACGCTAAATCACTTACATACTGCACTAGCATATTCATTCTTCTTTACACAGTCACTCGACTTAGTTAACCCTAAAACCCCACCAACACGTATCCGCTCCAGGATGGATAGAATACTTTGTCGTATACGCCTCTTCAATAGCCAAGGTCCATACAATCTCTCAAGTGGAGGTTGAACCTTGCCTAACACAATATGAAGACGACGTAGAATATATGTGATCACATCCTCTTTTATTTCACACTGGGATTGCCGTCCAAGCGTAGAACATAAACAACTACTTATGGTTGGGACGCCGTTCTCTTTGCTTTTGGAACTTCATTTTCTTATACATCACAACCATACTCATTCTATCTCAACTAGATCGGATCGTCGTACATCTATCTGAATACTTCATTTCTTGGCGTTTACTCCTTTTTCCTACTCCACGAAGACTACATCTACATTTGCCTTTCCCAGATGTTACTTGGCTCGAATCAAACTCACTAAATTATCCTCATCATCTTTGCCTCATGTTCAATCCTTTCGATTGAAAGTGTGTTGGAGACATTCATGATCCGTATAGATTACTCTCCATGTATCGTTCACTTAATGCCTCTAGCATTATAAGGCAAAACCTACCACGTTAGTCATGCTATCCTTTATAAGAACCTTCAGTTGTCGCGACACACAAGCAATCACCTTCTCCCTTTTTTTCAAGCATGCTTCCAAATCCTTGCTTGGCGCGTCATAATATACTACAAAATCGTCTGCTCCTTCCGGCAATGCCAAGATCGGCTCATTACCCATTTGATTCCTTCCACATCTAGATAGCTTTCTCTTTGCTCCGCTTCTACGTTGTTGGAAAACTTTACGTACATCTTCTCTTCCTTCAGTGACTCCATGATCATCTTTACGTGCGACTCATACTCCTCCTTAGACTTCGAGTCGGTTTAAAATATGTTGTATTTATACGTTACTAGCTTATTCTATATACTGATGGCCCACACCTGGTCATTAACTCCATGAAAACTGCTGGTGCATTGGTTAACCCAAAAGGCATAGCCGTAAACTTCAATGTGTCTATTACGCATTCATACAAAACAGTCTATAGTCTTGGCTATCGTCACTCAACGTGCACCACTCATTGGTGATCTCACATACGAATTTTCTATCCACTCTTCTCGAGATTAAATCTATGCACATTCCAAAATACCCACCTTTTCTTACCTACAAGCAATACCATATGCTTTCCCACCACAAGTTACCCATTCGAACCAACCCTCACCTTGCAACTCTTGCAATCATTCCACACCTCTTGCCTTTCTAAAGACGTCAAACGACACGAGCCTTCGCAAATAGGCGTCGCTCCTTGTACTAATTCCATACGAAATCCTATTCTACGACGAGGGGTAAAACCTACTAAATCCTTAGGAAAAAACACTTTAGTGGGTAATCATCTACTTAGATAATCACATTTCTCAAACTCATTTTCTTGGTACTCCTCCGAGACTCGTATCCTCTTTAGTTTATTTTCTCTACGAACATTAAGCACTCTCAAAATTACAAGGCATTTTAACTACATTCTCGTCGGTCATTTACCATCTCAGCCTTTTGTCTCAACAACCAATTCTCTCCTACACTATATCAAACACTCT
This sequence comes from Tanacetum coccineum, assembly GCA_026074375.1. Lineage (NCBI taxonomy): Eukaryota > Viridiplantae > Streptophyta > Magnoliopsida > Asterales > Asteraceae > Tanacetum > Tanacetum coccineum. The sequence goes on from BQNB010012402.1 coordinate 19,250, forward strand.
CATAACAAAGAGGGTACTAATCAAAAGTAAAACGAGGACTTTCTATTCCAACTTGGAAGGATTCGCGAATAATTCAATCGCTCTTACTACCATCAATCGCACCACCTCAGGAAGATTCGTCCCTAACATTGCAACTATTCAGCACCACGCCATGATGAAAATTTCAATCTTCTAATGCACCATTTGGTTATGGTCCTAAAAAATCACACGATTTCTAAAAGAAAAAAAGAATCAACCGAATGTAAAAGATCGACAAGAAGACACGAACCTTTCCGACCGTAACAAACGCATCAACGATTGGCTAGAAACACCAGCCCCAACGTAATAATACCACGTTACCACGAACATTATTAAAAAAGAATAAGAACCTTTTTGTACCAAAACCAATTTTTACCCAAGGAAACTTTCCTCATAACCTTATACCAATCATTTTAAAAACAATAGAATCACCTTTAGTTAATAATGCAAATAATTTTAAGTGTAAAAATAAATTTAAATAAAATTTTCATAAACTTATTTAATTATGGTTTTCATAAAAGAAATCAAAAGATGATTTTGAAAAAAAAACGTGTTGCATTTTATTTATATAATTTATTTTTAAAAGAAGTTTTTAACAGCTAAACAATATGGTATCAACTACAACAAACTTACTTTCAAATGGAATTTATGACTCACAAAAAACATCATGATAGCAAAATAGACTCCAAAATACCTTAAGAATTCCAATACCAGAATATTAATTTACTTGTGGTATGTGTTTAATTACACATACCTTTTACATTTAAAAATGAGCTAAAAGAACTAAAAACAGACCTAAAATGCCAAATATATGCTTGTTTTGCTATTTATGTTGTGAAGGAACGAATATCTAAGAAAAGGACGAAAAACGAAGCCAAAACGACAAAACCAGACACGGAATGGAAAAGCGTGGTAAAGACAAAGTCAAATCAAAGCCCAAGTTTGAAAAAGTCAACCAAAGTCAACCCTGACAAATCCAAAAGTCAAACCCGAAGCCATAAATGAAGAAAAATAAGTTTAGGGGCTAAAATTGCCAAATCCCTAACTTATTTAATGAAGAAAATGAAGAAAACACATGTGAGGGACCCAAACTGCCATTTCCCTAAAGTATAAACCACAAGGGGTGTTTTTGCCCAAGGGAGAAACTTGTATTACCAAAAGGACCACCTTTGCAATCTAATATATAACCTTTAGGGGTAGTTTATGCCATTTCCTAAAATCTGTCACCACCACAAGGACGTGTGGTGAAATAAGCATTATAACCCTTAAGGGCTTACTTTGCCACACCCCTAAAACTTTAACAACCACAAGGACTGAACTTGTAATCTCATGATATAATCTCAGGGGCCATTCATGGACAAACCTAAACCTTTATTTATAAACTCAAAAACCATGTGTTTAAATTATTGTATATCTTCCTCACCCCTTCCCGCCAAAACATAAACCCCATATCCTATCCCTCTCATACCTCGTTGACCTCACCACAACACTCCAAACCCTTCACTCTCATAAGCCCCACCTCTCACACGGGTCAAATGCCAAGTTGGCAATCCATAGCACAACCATTGGCTAAGAAAACCTATGGTTTTGATCATTTGGTATGGGCAACAAGCATTTTGAAGGGTTCAGATTGCTTTATGTCTTCTACACACACCCCACCCAAAAAAAAACCAAAAAATAAAGCACAGAAGACTCATTTTACTCTACAAAGAAGCACAATAAAGAAGAAGACAAGAGGACCCAAGAGCCAAGACCTTAGCTCGTAGTCTATATAAGTCCTTGTAAGCCTTTGAGGCCAGTTAGTTTTTAGAGAGAGTAGTTTTTTAAGCTTAGTTTTAACCTAGTTCACTTTCTTGTACTTGTAATTTTTTTTAAGGTTAATGAAAATTTCAGCTTATGTTTTAATTTGTGTTCCAAAGTTTCCAAAGTTAACTTAAGTTTATTTTAAGCTCACTTTTAAGCTCTCATATAAGCTGTCTACATTTTTGTACAAGAATTAAGAAAAGGAAACCAAAAAGAAAGAAAAGGGTGTGCTGAATTAAGCTTATGGATGAATGGGCAGACATGGATGGCTCATTGGGTTCTTAGATAGCTTATTTATAAGCATTGGGTAGGTTTAGAGCTTTATTAGGTTTTTAAACTCATGTTTTGAGCAAGGGACTGGGAGGTACATTCTTTTTAAAAAATTTTTTTTATTTTACTGTAGCAACAGCTTATTAGTGCTTATTTTTCTTGCTTTTCTTACTTATTTATGTCTTATTTGTGTTTTCTATTGATTGTATGCTTTTGTTTTAAGTTTTAAGCTAAAACTGCCTTAAATAGCTTATTTCTGCCTATTGCTTATTTGCTTTTTCAAGTGCTTATTTGCTTTTGCTTTCTACTTTTTATTGCTTAATATTACATGCTTGATAATTGTCTTTAAAAATCTTTGCTTAAATCAGTCCTCAATAGCTTTAAAATCTGTTTTCAAAAAACTAAAGGGGTGTTTGGTTTAAGTGATTTTGACCTTAAAAAGTCAAAAATAATTAGGCATTTTGTTTGAGTCACTTATGTTTACCTTTAAAATTATTATGAAATCAGTTTTTAAAAGTTAGTATTGATTTTATAAAGAGTTATGGTTTGTTTTCTTTACTCCAGCACCAGGGCACTTTAGGATTTAAGTTAGGATAGCTTATTCTTAAGTTAGGGGTTTAAGGCTTTGTTTGTGCTTATTTTGTGTTTAAACACACTTAATAGAGTGTGTTTAATGCAGCTGCAACCTCAAGGGTGCCTGCATCTTTATCTTTGCTTGTGTGCCATTTGCATCAGCAGTGGAAACTAAGGTTTCCACTGCTGTCACTTTTAGCTCTCAATTTAAGTTAGCAAATTAAGTAGTTAGAAGCTAGGATTTAGCTATAGTTTAGTCTTCATATAGCTTAGTTTAAATCAGCACTTGTTTTCCATTTTAGCTTATTTAGTTAGCTTAAAATTACTTTTAAAAGTCATTAAAACAGCCAAAAAGCCAAAAACAGTACTTGCTGCATTTTAGCTTTTAAATTTATGTTTTCTAGCTTATAGATCAGGTTTTTAAGGTTTGGTTAGGTAGCTTATAAGTAGTAGAATTAGTTTTCAAAAGTTGAGTTTATAAGACAGTTTATTGAGCTTTTTGGCTTATCATAATTTTGTGCTTTTTAAATCATTTCCTAAGTTCAGCACTTTTATCTTCAAATTTAGTTGTTTTCTAGTATTCCTAGCACTTATCTCTTTTCATAATAAGTTCAAGCTCATTATAAGCTATTCAGAACACCTTTCCTTTTTCACTTTAAGCTTAAATTGAGCTTTATACAAGCTTATTAGTAAAATCAAGGCAAAAAGCCACTTTCTGTTTTCAGCTTATACATAAGCTCTTTTTGAGCTTATCTTTGGGTTTCAGCCCTAGTAACTTTTATTAAAGTTGCTCTCCCCAACTTATTCTACAACTTATCTTTTTTAAGTTTTTCATGATAAGCACTTTTTCAACTTCACTTAATTTTAAGCCTAAAAAGGACCTTGTTTGAAAACGGGTTGGGGCTCAGGGTAGGTTGTGAAACTTTAGGTTTTATTAGTTATCCCCCCCGTTAGTTAGTAATTGCACTGTTAGTCCTTTAGTCCTTGCATCGTTAGTCCTTAGTTTAGTTTTTAATTAGTTTTAATTAATAATTAGGGTTAGTTTTTAATTAGTTTAATTAAGGATTTATAAAAAGATAAAAATTAGGGCTTTTATTTTTATAAAATTTCTGCATATTTTCTTTATCTAGTATAATTTTTATAAAAATTTTAGGATTGTGTTTTTAATAGTTTTATTATTTTTAAGTTTTTAATTAGTTTAAATCTTAGAATAATCATAACTTTAAATCTAAAAAGCCAAAAATAGTAATTTTTTTTTTCTAAAAATTTTCTTTTTACTTATTTTACTTAGGAAAAATAGAAAAACTTGCGTAGGGTCATTTTTGTAAAATCGTACTTTTTAAAGAACGGGATTTACCCCCGTTTTAGTCTTTTTTCTGCTTCATTATTAGTCATTTTAGAGTGATTAGACATAACCAATTTCTATGACGGGTAAATTTTTTCAGCATTATGGCTTTACGTTCCCTTGTTCAGGAGTTCTTGTTCGGATTTTCAATATTAATATTATAATTTTAGGGTTTTTCTCCATCTTTTTTGATCTTATTGCTTAATTTCGCTTTCTCACCTTCCAAATCAATTAATCTCATTCAAAACTCCAACTTTTACGCTGTATTGATTCCCAAGCACAGCCTCGTTGGGGGAATAAACGGAAACCAGGAATATTCTATCCTAATTCTCGGTTACATTGTTTATTTTTAGATTAACTTATTATATATCTTTTTATTCATATATTATATATAGTATATATATATAATATATAAGGTTTAGTTTAAAACCACCAATCAATTTTTGGCGCCGCTCCCCGCCGCTGTCGGGGAGACTTGAAACGATATCGTTACCGTCTCGGCAAATAGTGTTTGCATTTGTGTATAATATTTTCTTTTATAAAAAATTTTTAAAAACATATTAAAAACAATTTGTCATAAAAGAAATATAAAAATTCACAAAATTGGTAAAATACCAAAATATAATAATCACAATTCGCGGACATAACATAAAAACTTCCGGTGACTAGTTGGGTTCCAACTCGACAAACGATTTAAAAATTGCCATTGTGTAGTTACCGACGTAGGCTCACCTCGATTTGCTAACAAAACAAAAGGTGGGTATAAGGAGGGTTGTTCAGAGGAATACGACCCGAAAGGAGAATATAAGCGCTTCGCGCGATTCCTACTCATCCGCTCGCTTGTGCGTTTTTCCTTTTGCGAGCTACCGTGAATGAATGTAAGTAGATTATTTGGTTGAAGTTGTCTTTATCTCACTGTAGTTTCAAATCAATTGTGAATAATCTTGAAAATCCATAAAAAAATCATTTTAAATTAGTGTAAATTTTCTTTTTTTTTAGTGCATGCGCACTCGTTCCACCAATCTCTAATCTTTCACATCAAAACCACAGCCCCACCACCTGTAGTTGAACCATTAATCATGAAGAACCAATTGAAATCCAGCTCCTCCCTAGCTCTGATGGATGATCCGGACTATGGCTCATTGCTCGAAGACACCGCAGGTTACGAGGATTGCATCGTTGTGCTCGAATCACCGCGGACAACTTTGAGCTTAAGACGGTCTAGCTTAACCCGTTCAAAACACGCAATTCTTTGGACCTGGACAAAGACGATCCTCATGCCCACACTGATATTTTAACAGCGTCACATCTTACGATGAAGTTCCGAACGCTCCTGAGTACGTCGGTAAAGTTATGCTTTTCCATATTACCCCTTCGAGGGGGCAGCCCGGGGTTTGGCTTGAGACAAGAACCCCCTCAATCGATTCAAACATGGGGATGTAAGTTACGGAAAATTTCATCAACAAATTTTTTCCTCCGTCTAAAACAAAAAATCTTCGAAATGAAATCACGAGAATTTCAACAAAGATTTGTTGAGACGTTTTATGAAGCATGGGACCGATTTACCGATAATATTCGGCATGTCAATCTTGGATTTTCAGGAATTGCATCACTTGATACATTTATTATGCCTTGAACTTAAATGCTCAGGATTCATTACATTAGCGCCGGCGGTGGTAACTTTTTGGATAACTGACCTCGTGATTGCCCTAAAAATCATTGAAAGCAAACTCCAGGTCGTCAATTCTCGTAAACAAACGTTGTTGCCAAGTAGATTCGTTAGCACCCAATCCCACCCGGAATTTCTTCCGATGTTGCTGAGCTTGAAAGGCTATGGTGAAAGCCTTACTTTCTTGATAAGAAAAACCACATCCTCCCACTCTACTCGTAAAGCGGAAGGAGGAAAGTGGTCGTTATTGCGGTGGGGGCTCATTCTACAAAACTTGTCAGCCACCACTGGCAAATTGTTTATCGAGATAATATTCTAGAATATGTCTCTCAGCAGCCGCAGCTAGCTAACTCCACCTAAGGAAACCCCGGTTATCGAGCCCCGATTGCAAATCAAATTCGACCTCCGGTTTTTCTCCCTTAAAATGATCATAAATGTGCAAAATCCATGGAAACAATCGATGTTACACCAAAACCGGTTGGAATTTCATCAAGCTCCAGGTTACCAGCCCCGGTTATCACGGTAAACTCTACTGACACAAGTTGTTCAACCTCTGCTTATCAAGCTCCCGCCTACTCAGCTCCGGCTCCTCAATTCAGGTGTATATCAAAGGGCAGTTGCCAAGCCTACGTAACGGCTAATGGATGATTTTTTGTGATGTAAGGAACATGCATACTCAAGGTCACAAACATGCGAAATTATTGACCAATCTCCGGAATGCTTTCAAATTGTCATTCCAATAGCCTCATACTTCGGGAAACTTCCCTAAGTAAAACGGCTTATAACCCGAAGGAGGCCTGTGAAGGTCTTTACATTCGAAAGTGGCGTTGCTTTCACAAAGGACCCTCGATTCTATTACTTCCTACTCCTAAAAGTAGTAGAACGGTGAACCGAGGTCACAAAGGAACGATGCCTCTTCCTTACTAATACTGAAGCCCCGCCCGGACGTCAAACTCCGGTTATCCTGTTGTCCATATGATCAATCTCTGAGCCCGGAACTGCTCCAGTTAGTGCTTCGAAGGCTAACCCCCAAAAAAAGCACCCAATTCCATTTCCTTCAAGAAGAAAATGATGAAAGACGTCATGAAAAAAGCTAACGACCAATTGAGAAATTTACGAAATCTTTAGAGATTGAGTTTCGAAATTAGCTTTACGGATGCCTTGATGCTTATGCCAAAATTTTGCCTGACTACTAAAAAACTTAATCAAAAACAAAGAACAGTTGCGTGAGATGGCTAGAACTCCATTGAACGAGAATTGCTTAGCGGTCATCCTGTTACCAAGAAACTTGGAGACCCTGGCCGATTTCTTATTCCATGTTCATTCTCAGGATTAATTACATGAAGCCTTGCAACGATCTTGGCGCACGCATTAATCTTATGCCATATTCCGTATGGAAAATCTCTCTTTTCCCGAACTAACCCCGACTTGCAGTGAGCTAGGCTAGCGGACATTGATCTCTGAACGATCGGTCTATCGCTGAAGACGTTAAGTAACGGTGGGAAAGTTCTAATTTCCAGCAGATTTCGTGGTTGTAGATTTTGAGCCAGACCCCCGAGTACCTTTAATTCTCGAGAGAAGTTTCTTAAAGACCAGTCGTGCATTGATAGATGATTCGCCGGTGAACTCACCCTTGTGTTGGCAGAGAGGCCATCACATTTAATCTGGACCAAACTTCGAGCTACAAGGCTCTTTAATCATTATGACGGGCCAACCGAATTGACGTCATTGATATGGCTTGTGCCGAATATCTCAAGCCGTTCTTGGTTTTTTTAAATGTGCATTCGACGTTGGGTACTCCCCATTACTTCTATGATCCAATCGTTCTCTATTCTTCCACGTTGCCGCATTCCGGGAATAGTGATTTTCTCCTTTTCGAAGAAGCCGACTCTTATTGTATAGCGGATGCTCAACTTCACCGAAAGTTGGATCCAACAATATAATGACCCCTGATGGGGACATTCTTCTCCTCGAAGCCAAATTTTAATAGTGGATCCGGTTCACCACCACCTCCACAAAGGAATATGATTTTCTAGAAACTCGAAAAGATCTGACAAATTTGTCCGCAAACACATGAAAAAATCTTCAGTTATGAGGCCCCCTGAGGTTGAACTCAAGGACTTTGCCACCTCATTATAGAATATGCATTTTTGGAAGGTAACGAAGTTTGCCCGTCATCATAGAGCAACAGATTTAAAGAATAAGGAAAAGGTCGCTCTGATCAAGGTTCTAAAGTCCTCGACCCAGAGTTTTGTACCCACAAAATTCTCATGGAAGAAGACTATGAACCAACGGTTCAGCATCAAAGGCGGGTAAATCCAAAGATCCATGACGTCATCAAGAAAGAGGTTGAAAAACTTCTTGACGCCGGATTAATTTATCCGATCTTTGACAGTCCATGGGTAAGCGGTGCACTGTGTACCGAAAAAGGGTGGCATGACCGTCATCAAAAATGATGAAAATGATTTAAATACCAACTCGATTGGTCACAGGGTGGAGAGTATGCATTGACTATAGAAAAGTTGACTGAAGTCACCCGACTAAGGCCACTTTCCTTGCCTTCCTGGATCAAATCTCGGGAAGACTCACGGGAAATCCATACTATTGTTTCCCTCGATGGCTTTTTTCGGGTTATTTCCAAATTCCTATAGACCCGAAGGACCAAGAAAAGACAACCTTTACTTGCCCATACGGAACCTTTGCCTATCGCCGCATGCCTTTTGGGCTATGTAATGCACCCGACACGTTTCAACGATATATGATGGCAATCTTCCATGACATGATCGAAAAGACAATGGAAGTGTTTATGGATGACTTTTCAGTCTTCGGGGATTCTTTCTCTATCCATTTGGGCAATATGTTAAAACGGTGTGAGGACAAAAATTTGGTCCAAACTGGGAGAAAGCCATTTTATGGTAAAGAAGGCATTGTTCTTGGACACACAATCTCCAGTGGGAATTGAGGTCGACCGAGCTAAAGTTGATGTTATCGCCAAGCTCCCTCACCCGACTACTGTGAAAGGTGTTCGAAGTTTTCTTGGGCATGCCGGTTTTTACCGACGTTTCATACAAGACTTCTCAAAAATTACCCGCCCAATGACTCACCTGCTTGAAAAAGAGACTCCATTTTTCTTTAAAAAGAGTGTTTTGAATCCTTAAATGCACTTAAAGAAAATTGACTGAGGCTCCATTTTATTGCTCCGTTTGGGACTTGCCCTTTCGAATCATGTGTGATGCAAACGACTTTGCAATTGGGGCAGTCCTAGGGTAACAAAAAAACAAGCATTTCCAACCAATTCACTATGCCAGCAAAACCATGACTGAAGCTTAAGCACACTACACTACGACCGAAAAAGAATTGCGTGCCACAAGTGTCGCTTTTGAGAAATTTGGCCATATCTCGATTTGTCCAAGAGATAGTGTATACCGACCATTCGGCTATAAGATCTCTTACTACAAAGGTGCTAAGCCAAGACTAATGCGGTGGATCCTTTTGCTCAAGAATTCGTTGTTATCATCGAGACAAAAAGGAGCAGAGAATCTGGCCGCGATCATCTTTCCGTAAATTAAGAACCCTCGCAAGATAAACTCGAGAACAAGGGATATCACGGAAACATTTTCTCTCGTAAATCTATTGGACGGTTGCTGATTGTGTTGATAGACCCCCTGCGTTTGCAGATTTTCGCAAATTACCTTGCGGGAATTCATTGTCAAGGGTATGTAATCACAGAGAAAAACAAGGTTTTCAAAAGATGTCAAACACTTCTTTTGGGAGTGACCACTTTCTTGTTCACAATTGTGGGATCAAATGATCTGGCTGTTGTGTGCACCGGCAAGAAGCATCTGACCTCACCTCCAGAAGCTTGCCCTATTGGACCCACGGGGGACATCCGGTGCAAATCTTCACCGCAGAAAGGTCTTTGATGCCGGATTCTTTTTGGCATTCTATTAAAAGATGCCCAAGAAGATTGGTTAAAAATTGTGGACTCGTGCCAGCGAAAGGAAAAATTTCACAAATGGATGAAATTGCCCCTAAACGCTATCAAGTGTGTGAAAATCTTTTGACGTTCTGGGCATCGACTTCATGGGACTTCCATCATCAAAAGGTGAACAAATACATCTTCGTGGCTGTCGGATACTATCCAAAATCGGTTAAAGAAGGCGCTCCCCACCAACGAGCCGTGTAGTTTACAAATTCTTAAATCTTTTTGCAAGAGTTGGTGCGCCATCGTGCCATCATCAGTGATCGTGGAACACATTTTTGCAATGTCCAGTTTACAAAGGTAGATGCTTAATATATGGAGTCATCATCGTCTCTCCACCCGCGTATCACCCCAGACAATGTGGGCAGGATGGAAAGTATCAAAATAGTTGGTTAAAAGATTCGTGAAAGGAATTGGCAAAAAAGCGTGCCTCTTGGTGGACCAACAATAGATGACGCGCTCTGGCCTTCGTACAGGTACAAAACACCATCGGGTTGCATCCGTATAAGTTGTTATATGTAAGGCATGGTCTTCTGTACGATTGAGTTGGAGCACAAAGCTTACTGGGCCCTTAAGGCATGCAAAACTTTGATCTCAAAACGGGTGTGATCAACGCAGTCAGTTCAACTCAATGAATTAAAGTGATATGCTTAGTGATCAAGCCTATGAAAATTCTTTGATTTACAAAGAGAAAAACTAAGAGGATTCATTACGCAAAGATCAAAAAAACGCGTTTCAACGTCGGTGACAAGTCCTCTTTTTAAACTCAAGATTGGAAATGTTCTCTGGCAGTTGAAGTCAGCTGGTCAGGACATTTACATTGTTCAAGTTTTTCCATATGGAGTTGAGTTATCTAAAAACTCCGGGCCAAACTTCAAAGTAATGGTCATCGTACTTGAAGCATACTTTGGAGGGGATGTCCTGCTAATGGATATCCCAGATCTTCAAACCTTCCCTAAGGACAATTAAATTCAGGGAATTAGGTCAAGCTTAGTGACCCTAAACAAGCGCTTCGTGGGAGGCACCCCATGCTTATCCTAGTTTATCCATAGTAGTATGCTAGCTTAGTAGTAGTGAATAAGTGTTTAGTTGTTGTGAGGAGGCTTACCTCTACCTTTTCTATGTTTTGTATTTTGTGCTGTATTGTTCAGGATGTCAGGATTTTTTGTAGCCTCTCAAGTCAGGTATTTGTCCTGTTCGATCACAAGAGCTTCAAATCCTCAGCTTCATTTGGGAATCCAATATCCTAATCTTATCGACTCACCATTTATTCTTTAAGCATAATTCATAAACGGCTTAGGATTTACGTAGAGACCCTTTGTAAAAACATTAAGGACAATGTTTCATTCTAGTATGGGGGGATCTATCGATTTGATTTTGCCTGCAACCGTTGTCTTCACGTAAGCCCGTTTTTACCACCAAAATTTCAAAAAAAAATGAAAAAATTTAAAAATTTTCAAAAATAAAATAAGTGTTTTGTCACAAATTTTGTCTTTCCCACAGGGTAGAATGAGAATAAATTTTGACTTGATTGAGCGTGTTGAGCTCTAGCTTGTTCCTTAACTTTTGGTTAAGGTTGGCAGAATCCTCGCCGAAGAATCGAAAAATGATTGTGTTAAGTATTGAGGCTGGATGTCTAACAAAGATTATTTGGAAATCTTAAGAGCTCATAAGTGTAATTTGTCGCTTTTTCTCTTATAAGCTTCTAACCAGACTAATAATACGTGCTATCTTTGAAAACTAAACTTAAATCAACAAATTTTGAGATGTAGTCAATAATAATTTGTCTCAGTTTAAATTTATACTTAAATTTTTCAAAAAGAAGTCTTCTCTATATACCGTGATATAAAAAAAATGAAAAAATGAAAAAAATGATGAAAAATGATGAAAAAATAAAAAAAATATATGATGAAGAATAACTATAAACTGTGGGCTGAAAAAAGTTTACTGCATCTTGCCGGCTCACAACCGATGTTGCAGTCTTTAAAAGAAATCCCATAGTAAGAATAATAATCCGAGACTGATAAAGTTTGTGCATTTGCGGCTCACAACCGATGTTGCAGCCTTCTAAAAGGTCGAAGATTACGATTGTATCAGTTGCATGAAAGAGTGATGTATGTAGATAAATAAATATAGGGAAAATCTCTTTTTCTTAAATTTAAATATGCTTTTGAACTTTGACTAATTCATTTTAAGCTGTGTGTATACAAGAAACCTAAGAATTTTTGAAACCGAAGGTCCGTGAGTCCCGATACTAGTCTCTGTGGGGTGTCAAAAGCCTGGTCACTTAGCCGCAAGGTTGGGATGTGCCGAGACGAAAGTCGCTACATGGGATGATCTCGCCTTCAAACTCATTATTCTCGGGTGGAACGTGAAGCATAGAATTTTGAATAAATAAAATGTTGATCCATGGTTGAAATTCGAAATAGCACATTCACCTTAATATAATAATTGTCGGGAGTGAAAAGTTTACAAGTTGCACATATGAGTAGTGTTAGCATCTATTCTTGTACTTAACGGTGATTTTGTTTTAAGCTTGGTTTGGAATAAGTGAAAAGTCGGGAACGATGAATTTACCCTTTCAGGGCATTTTAGGATTGAAATGTTCTCGTTCTATGATCCCTAAAAGCTAATAACGAAAGTCAAATAAGAGTTAAAAAGCGAAAAATACAAAAATATTAGTGGTAGATTAGTGTAAATACAAAAAATGGTGAAATCCGGGGCTTGTCGAAGCTATTGATTCTTTCAGTTTCCTTGACGAACACTTTGCTACTTTTTGAGGTTATTAGTCGAGGGTGATTGAGATTCTTAGTTTTATAAGTGTTTACTTCATAACATTGCGTGAGGACACGACAATGCCTTAGTATGGGGGATTTTTGGTATGTGTTTAATTACACATACCTTTTACCTTTAAAAACAAGCTAAAATAACCAAAAACGGACTTAAAATGCCAAAAATATGCTTGTTTTGCTAATTGTGTTGTGCAGGAACGGATATCTAAGAAAAGGACGAAAAACGAAGCCAAAACGACAAAACCGGACACGGAATGGAAAAGCATGGTAAAGACAAAGTCAAGACAAAGCCCAAGTCTGAAAAAGTCAACCAAAGTCAACCCCGGGATATGGTGTTGGAAAGAGAATAAAAAAACCGAACCCGAAATCCTAAATTTCTAAAAATGGGCCCACCCGTACCCACTTAGTGGGCCCGAATCAGCCCACTTTATTGAAATTAAAAGCATTTAGTCCAAAAAGCCCAAAACCTATTTTTATAATTACCCGGCCCAAACCATTTATAACAACCCGGCCCAACCATTTAACGGGCGTTAATCCCAAAACTGTTTACCCCTTTATACCGTTAGTCCACAAGGACTAACGGTGCAAACCCCAACCAAACCTCAAGGGTCAACCATGAACAAAACAAGGACCATACATGTAAAACCCTTATACATATTAAGGGACTGATCTTGTCAAAACCTTAAAAATATTTACCTTGCCTTTTATAAAACCAAAAGCCCGCCAATCTCAAAACACAACACTGTATATCTTCCCCACCCCTTCCCGCCAAAACCTAAACCCCACATCCTGTCCCTCTCATCCCTCGTTGACCTCACCACAACCTTCCAAACCCGTCACAATCCTAAACCCCACCCCCCACATGGATTTGCCAAGTTGGCAATCCTAATTCCCTCAAAGTTCGAATCAAGGGTTGACAATTCATTGAGTGGGCAACAAGCATTTTGAAGGGTTCAGATTGCTTTATGTCTTCTACACACACAACAAGCACAGAAGACTCATTTTACTCTACAAAGAAGCACAATGAAGAAGAAGACAAGAGGACCCAAGAGCCAAGACCTTAGCTCGTAGTCTATATAAGTCCTTGTAAGCCTTTGAGGCCAGAGTAGTTTTTTTGAGAGAGTAGTTTTTTTAAGCTTAGTTTTAACCTAGTTCACTTTCTTGTACTTGTAATTTTTTTTAAGGTTAATGAAAATTCCAGCTTATGTTTTAATTTGTGTTCCAAAGTTTCCAAAGTTAACTTAAGTTTATTTTAAGCTCACTTTTAAGCTCTCATATAAGTTATCATATAAGCTGTTTACATTTTTGTACAAGAATTAAGAAAAGGAAACCAAAAAGAAAGAAAAAGGTGTGCTGAATTAAGCTTATGGATGAATGGGCAGACATGGATGGCTCATTGGGTTCTTAGATAGCTTATTTATAAGCATTGGGTAGGTTTAGAGCTTAATTAAGGTTTTATAAACTCCTGTTTTGAGCAAGGAGTGGAGGTACATTCCTTTTTAATTTTTTTTACTGTAGCAACAGCTTATTAGTGCTTATTTTTAGATTAATCTTGCTTTTCTTACTTATTTATGTCTTATTTGTGTTTTCTATTGATTGTATGCTTTTGTTTTAAGTTTTAAGCTAAAACTGCCTTACATAGCTTATTTCTGCCTATTGCTTATTTTCTTTTTCAAGTGCTTATTTGCTTTTGCTTTCTACTTTTTATTGCTTAATATTACATGCTTGATAATTGTCTTTAAAAATCTTTGCTTAAATCAGTCCTCAATAGATTTAAAATCTATTTTCAAAAATCTAAAGGGGTATTTGGTTTAAGCCCAAAATGGGTCAAAATGGTATGGTCATGGGTTGTGGTTACTTTGCAAGCTTTGGCTAGCATTATTAAGCTCTTGTAAATTTGTTTTTTTTTTGAAAAATTTCAAGCCCAAAAGTGTTTTTCAAGTTTTCTAATTATTTTCTTAATTATGTTGGTTTTAAAAAGAGGATCAAAGTGCTTATTTGCTTAAGCTCTTGTAAACCTGAGTTAAAGCTTTAAATTAGTGTCATTTGTGTGTGTTAAAACGACTAGTTAAGTCCCAAGGTTACACTTTCAATTTTACTTTAAGTTTGTCAATGGTTTTTGTGTTTTTCAAAAGTCAAATATGCATTTTTCACTTTCAATTATCAGCTAGCTAGGTTTGTTTTTAGATTCCCAATTTTTGTATACAAGTTCATTTCATGTCAATTTCAATCTGTTTTTCATTTCTTTTTGGTTTTGAGCTCACTTGAGGGCTTATTTTTAAGCTGACCTTTTTACAAAATTCCTTTGTAAAGTGCCCTGGTGCTAAACCACCAGCCTTAAGCCCACTTTTCTAGCTTATTAGTGAACCTTAGTTCCAGCTTTTGGCTTTTCTGGAAAGCCAATAAGCTCTTTTATAAGTCCCCTCATTTTTAGACCTTAGCTTGGCCTCTAGGTAGCTTAAAATTAAGCTCAAATTAGGCTCTTAACTATTTTATTTAGTTTAGTGTAGTAAATAGCTTAATTTCTTTTCCAGCTTATTAGGTGCTTATTAGTTGTTGATTTTAGTCCTTACTTGCTTATTAGGATTGCTTGTTGCCTGTGTTTGCTTATTGTTCATTTCCTTTGCTTATTGTGTGCTAAAAGTCAAAAAGAAAAAGCAACATGTGCCTTTAAGCTCAATTTAGCAATCTGTCTGTCTTTGAGTGCTTATTCTGGCTTATTGATTAGTTTTCACAAAAAGTTTTAGTTGAAAAAAATGATAAGCTCCATGAGGTTTATAAGTTTGTGTAAAAAAAATTGGATTTAAAAATCATTGTAGCAGTACTAAAAAGAGAGGGG